>PIJE02002527.1:17500-22035 GCA_002895965.2 Coryphaenoides rupestris | reverse complement strand
TGCTTAACAGCTTTTGTGTCAAATCTTTCATAACGAGAAGAAGAGTCAAATGCTAAAACCTGATTATGTGTCAGTAGCATTATTGCATTATTGTAATTCTCATGTAATACTGTCAACACTATAGGAGAGATTGCTAAATGTACTAAATGTACCTTAAACGTATCTTTATACATACATATCATATCATCTTAGCATGTGTTTTATGTTCAAAAAAGTATTAAGAGTGCTTTTTTTAAATGTATTTTTATATATTATATTACGTTTTTGTCTAACCTTGCACCATTGGACTTCCACTTCCTCTCTTCCTCAATCCACTTCCTCCTCTTCACCTCCATCACCCCTTCCCTCCTGCCCAATCTCCCCCCCCCCCCCCCCCCCCCACCTCCTCCCCCCCTCTCCGAAACCCTCTTGCTCCACCCTTCAGCAGGTGTCCTGTGCCGGGCTGCGACAGCCTGGGCCACATCAGTGGCAAGTACGCCACCCACCGCAGCGCCTACGGCTGCCCGCTGGCGGCGCGGCGGCAGAAGGAGGGCGTCCTCAACGGCACGCCCTTCAACTGGAAGGCCTTCAAGACGGAGGGCCCCACGTGCCCCACGCCCGGCTGCGACGGCTCCGGACACGCCAACGGAAGCTTCCTCACCCACCGCAGGTGAGGTGCTGACATTGGCGCCTGTGGCCATTTTTTCATTATGTTTTTATAAGGAGGGTGGTTTCATGGTGTCTTTCTGAGGACGTTGTTGCTCTCCACTGTAACCTGTAGCCATGGTTACGTGGTGTCTTCATAAGGACGATGTTGCCCTCCACTGTAACCTGTAGCCATGGTGTTTTATAAGGACTGTGTTGCTTTACACTGTAGCCTGTAGCCATGGTTACATGGTGTTTCATGAGGAGGGTGTTGCCCTCCACTGTGACCTGTAGCCATGGTTACATGGTGTTTCATGAGGAGGGTGTTGCCCTCCACTGTGACCTGTAGCCATGGTTACATGGTGTTTCATGAGGAGGGTGTTGCCCTCCACTGTGACCTGTAGCCATGGTTACATGGTGTTTCATGAGGAGGGTGTTGCCCTCCACTGTGACCTGTAGCCATGGTTACATGGTGTTTCATGAGGAGGGTGTTGCCCTCCACTGTGACCTGTAGCCATGGTTACATGGTGTTTCATGAGGAGGGTGTTGCCCTCCACTGTAGCCTGTAGCCATGGTTACATGGTGTTTCATAAGGACAGTGTTTCTCTCCATTGTGAGTTGTAGCCATGGTTTCATGATGTGTTTATAAGGACGTTGTTGCCCTCCACTGTAACCTATAGCCATGGTTACATGGTGTCTTTATATGGATGGTGTAGCTCTAGTGTAACCTGTGTCTTTATAAGGACAGTGTTTTTCTCCACTGTAACCTGACCTCGTCCATGTCCTCCTCCCGCTGGCGCTTGGGCTTGGTGTAGTCCAGGGGCCCCTCCCACTCCTCCTGCTTGTAGGCGTGGCCGAGGTGCGGCGACGTCACCCCGCTGCCGCCGCCGCCGCCGCCGCCGCCTCCGCCGCCGCCGCCGCCCTGGTGGCGGGAGGAGGAGGAAGAGGAGGCGCAGGACGAGGGGTCCGGCGAGCGCACCCCGGGGCTGGCGCCGGACAGGCTGCCCTCCCGCTTGATGGACTTCTTCATGCTCAGGTCCAGCGTGCCGTTCTCGTCCACCTCGATGTCCGTCTCCTGGAGAGACAGACGGAGAGAGACAGGAGACACACAAGGGTGGGTGGTGGTCATGTGATGTCACGTCATCAATTCAGGATTCACAGGACCGTAACATGGAGAGTGTAAGTTGCAATAAGCACTGAAATCGAAGACGGAATCGAATCGGAATCTCATCATAATGACTTTCTCGAGGGTCGTTGTGTTGTGTTGTGTCCTGCGGTGCATATCCTGTACAGGCAGGATGTGTCATATTGTGACCGAATGCAACTGTAATGTGTGGAATTAATCAAAAAGTAATATTAAACCACGTATGGTCCAATGTGATCACAATACGGCCACATCACTGGTCATATCGGAGGACTTTTCCTTTCCAGGATATATTAGTTTGCTGGTTTTGTGTCTGTGATAACACGTTACACACTCTCAGAGGGACATATGAAAGGGGCAGCGCCTAGTGGCAGTCTATAGTGTCATGGTGATTGCATCACACAAGTCAGAATCAGCCTGCTGCGATGGCCTTCCCTTTGCAAAGCATGCTGGGAATAAATGTCTTTGTCCGATAGCCGAGATGTCCAGGGCTCCGGTCAAAAAAAAGACCAGATCAAAAAAGAGACCAAAAATGAGGCCCTCTGTATTTCCTAACCACTTATTCTTGACCTTAGCAAACGTGATGTCAAGGACAAGCGGTTAGGAAAAATACTTAGGATTTAGGTCATTTTTGGACTATTGCGCCACAGCCTAGTTTGGTCTTCCACTGGGCTGGTACCAGTGGTACCACTGGTACCACTGGTCCCACCGGCTCGGTATTGTGTGAAGAGATTAAGATCGGAGAACCAAGCTGCATTCAAATCCAAATGTTATTAAAAAAATATCTAAACAGTGGAAGTGGCAAACTGGGAACTGATCCCAGACCTCAAAAAACAAATGGTTGATCAGCTCAATATTTTACTATTGTAATATTCCACCCCCCCCCCCCCCCACTCCCCCCTCCCCCTTTGATGTTGATTTCTAAATCAGCTCGGACATGTTGATCTCCCGTGTTACACCCTGGCAGCTGAGGCCCGGGCCTGGATCAGTGCCCTGTGGATCAACACACTGCCAGAAATATCGAGCTGCGCCTCTTTTATATCCTCTTAAAATCGTGTCAGGAAATTGAAAAATGATAAAGCAGTCAGTCTCTCTCTCTCTCTCTCCCTCTCTCTCTGTCTCTCTCTCTGTCTCTCTCTCTGTCTCTCTCTGTGAGGCAAAAAGGCTTTTAAAAATCACAATGTGGGGGTAAGCTGTGCTTCAATTACACCTCCTGTGCACACAGGGAAAAGAAAGAGAGAGAGACGGAGAAAGAGAAAGAGAGAGAGAGAGAGCATAAAAAAACGGTGAAACTGAAAGTAACAGAGGAAAACGTTGAGAGGAAACATTAGAGAGAGGGAGGAACAAAAGAGAGAGAGAGAGAGAGAGAGAGAGAGAGAGAGAGAGAGAGAGAGAGAGAGAGAGTCGTGAAAGTAGTCCGGGGCAAATGGCGGTTGGCCAAATTCAATAACAGGAGAGAGAGAGAGAGCGCGGAGGGATGAGGAGATGAAGCAGGAAGGGTGAGAGGTGATGCAAATGCTCTTCAACACCCCACCGCGTCTCCCCTGTCATGTGTTGATGCCGAGAGAGAGAGAGAGAGAGAGAGAGAGAGAGAGAGAGAGAGAGAGAGAGAGAGAGCAGGGGAGGCACAGGTTGAAAATAAAAATTCTAGTCTTTATTCTCGCTCACAAACTCTCTTCCCTCCCTCTCTCTCTCTCTCTCTCTCTCTCTCTCTCTCGCTCTCTCGCTCTCTCCCCTCTAATCTCCCTCAGCCGTGGCTTCCAAGGTTCCAATCTGCAATACAATCAGTTAATACAATCTCTATTTCCCACAGCACTTGGGGAGGAGGAATAGTTGTTGCCATATTGACAGCGCAGTTCAAGTGACAGAAAGGCCTGCGGTATTTCTCGCAGTCAATATATCTTCAGCCGCATGATTTCATTTTCCGTTTTCAGCAACAGCCCTCTCCTTTTCACTAAATGACGCAAGGCTTTTCCACCTGCCGAGGCGAGCGTGATCCACAGTCGAGGTTGGAAACGCAGCCCACATCTAGAAATGTTTCTCCTCCTTCCAGTCCTCGCTATCCTGCACACTGCTTCTACCTCACCGGGATTATGAGGACCTCTCGGATCACAGCGCATCCGCACACTTATGGCCCGAAATGACTCACGGGCAGAGTCTCCGTCTGTGTGTGTGTGTGTGTTGTTGAGTTTTGACAAGTGATACTGCGGTCGGTCATGCGAGGCTTGGAAGTGTGAGAGATATGAACTGGTCCTGGAGGAATTAACTGCATCGTTGTGAACAACAGGATCATGGCTCCACGTTGATTTGATTGATTTATTTGAATGTGAATCGTTTTTAAACCCGATTGTACTCGAGTGTACACCTGTTTGAGGGATATATAGACCATGGATCAGCTCCAATTGATTATAATTGATGTGCCTTGCTATGGGCCTTCTGCTGCAGACGTGTCCCATGCGTTTTGTCCATTAAGGTCACCTCTGTGGTTTAGGCCTCTTTGGCCTTTTGGGGAGGGACCCGTGGGGTTACAGGGACCTCTGAGTTTTACAGGGACCTCTGAGGGGGGGGGGGGGGGGGGTACCCCTGGCGGTTACCTTGCTCTGGGGCTTGGTGCTGAGGTTCTCGGGCTTCTCCCAGCAACGCGTGGACAGGTTGAGGATGGCGGTGGCGGCCATGTGCGCGGCCTCTGCGTCGTGGGTGTAGTCGTAGACCGGCGCCGCTTTGCCGTAGCCATGGACGCTCAGGACACTGCTGGGCGACAGGGACT
>PIJE02002527.1:5000-10000 GCA_002895965.2 Coryphaenoides rupestris | reverse complement strand
CTGCAGCCTGAAGTTGGAGTAGTAGTTGGAGTTGGAGTCTGGCAGTAGGCTGCGGTCGCCCCTGTGGTTTTCGTGAGCGGCGAGTCTGAGCTTTCCCTGAGCTGCTGCAGTGCTGGTGATGGTGGGGATGGCGCTCGGCCCGTCAGAGAGGGGCAGGGCGCGGTACTGCTCCTCATCCTCCTCAGAATCTTCCTCCTCCAGGACGTCCTGCCGCCGCCTCCGCTCAGGCTCTCCCCTCTCCTCCTCCTCCTCCTCCTCCTCCTCTTCCTCTTCATCTTCCTGCTCTTCCTCTTCGTGCACTTCCTTATTCTGTCCACGGTGGACGTCCCCGTTGTAATAGGGCGGACGGAAGTCCCGCACGCTAGTGTCTTCATGCTGGTCTTCATCTTCATCATCGTCCTCCTCGTCCCCCTCCTCCTCCTCCTCCTCCCTTGACTCCTCCTCCTCCAGCTCTTCTCCCACTGCCTCCTTGTGAAGATCAGAGGATGCGTCCAGTGGCTGATCTCTGTCCCCCTCCCCCTCCTCCTCCTCCTCCTCCTCCTCCTCCTCCTCTTCTGGCAGATTAATTTCCCCCTGCTGCTCCTCCTCCTTCTCCTCCTCCCCGCTCTTTTCCGCTGTCGTGGCGGCACCCTGCTCAGTCTCTATGGCAACAGGCTGCTCAATTGCCACTGTGGTGGGAGAGTCGGCGGTGGCGGTGTTGGTGGCGGTGGTGTTGGTGGCGGTGATGTCCGCGACGTCGGGGATGTTGGTGTGCACGACTCTGCCGAGGTGGAGGAGCGACTTGGCCACTTCCTCCGCTCGCCGGGAGAGGCATTCCCCCTCCCCGGCTGCAGGGGGCGCTGCGCGGTGCTCCGGCTCGATGATCATGCACTCCTCTTCTGTGGACAAGGGGACAGACAAGAGTGGATCAGGGATAGAAGTACAGAGCACACTGCGTCTCTCACAGTTACTTCTGCTGTGCTTCAAGGGGGGGGCCTTTGTCATCATACAGTATATGAGACTTTTTGTAACGTAGCAGTTCAAAGGCAACACTTAATGCTAACAGAAGTTCATAGAGTCACGGGAGCACCTACCTTCATCACCGTCATGGTCTGCATTCCCCGCAGAGTGGCCTTCCTCTGTCACGTTTGCTTCTTCATCCACCTCTCTCCTCTCCCCCTCCTCTTCCTCCACCTTTTCCACGTTTTGCTGGACTTGCGTCTCCTCCTCCCTCCTCCTCCTCCTCCTCCTCCTCCTCCTCCTCTCCTTCTTGTTCTTCTCCCTGTCCCCGAATCATCTCCCCTCCAATCGTCGGCTCTACTGTCATCTCCTCCCTCCCCCCCCCCACCTCCAGCTCCTCCTCCTCCTCTTCATCCTCCACCTCAACAGACTTCTCCTCTCTCCTCTCTCCATTCTCTCCCTCCGTCTCGCTGCCCCCGTCACTCTCCGCGCTAAAGCCTTCGTCCAGGGTGAGCTTCAGTGGGTGGGACTTCCTCTTGGGGGCGGGCTCGTCTGTGTCCGGGTCCCGTCCCACATCCTGTTCCTGCTCCGCCTCCTCGAGACGGCGTTTTCTGGCGATAGGGCAGCCCAACACACTGGGTGGGAGAGAGAGAGAGAGAGAGAGAGAGAGACACACACACACACACACACAGGAAGCACATGGAATCATTTAATTTTATTAATTTTATTTAATTCAAAGGCACAAAACCAAAACGAGAAATGAAACACCAAAGGAGGAACAATCAGCATGCTCAACCCAACCCCCCCACTCTGAAGGGGGCGGCATGTCATGTTTGCTTCCCACCACCACCACCACCATCACCTCCAACACCACCACCAGCACCAGCACCATCACCACCAGCAGCCAATCGTGGCCGATCGAGCAGCACGCTTAATGAACACCGCGCACAATAGGGAAGGAGGTGGGGGGGGGGGGCAAGGGCAAAGGTGGGGGGGGGGGGGGAGGAGTGGGAAGCAGCAGAGAGTGAAATCCAATAAACAGCTCCCTCCCCTCGCCACTCCCCGACGGCGTCTCCCCCCCACCTGAGAGCGCCGGGAGGTTGAGGAGGTGATCGGTAAACAAACTGCGTCTGAAAATTGTTGCCCCGCCGCGCACAAGTACACATGTAAACAGGAGAGGGCTAAGGAGGCAATATGGCCGCCTAATAAATAGGAGTCACACCCCGGTGAGTGGCCGCGGGTTTTTATGACGCTTTACGGGGGGAATGGATGGAGAGGGGACGAGGGAAGGGAGGGAGGGATGAAGGGGAGGGAGGGAGGAGGGAGGGGCAGGGAGGGAGGCGGCGAGGGAGGCGGCGAGGGAGGCGGCGAGGGAGGGAGGAGGTACTATTGCAGGAAAACACTACTCTTCGTGGAGCACGGCAACCGCAGAGATGCAACCAACACAACACAACACTGTGTTGGTAAACAATAACACACACACACACACACACACACATACACACACACATATACACAACGCACAAACACCTCGGTGGGTTATTATAGCGTGGCGCACAGAGCACACACACACACACACACACACCACGCACACGGACACACGAGATTCATGTCTCTGTTATGAATCCACTTATGTGCACATCATGGACGGTGCCAACGGTGTGGGGGCATGCGGGTGGAGGCTGGAGGGTGGAGGGTGGAGGGTGGGGTGCAAGATGCAGGATGGGGGATGGGGGAGGGGGGGACGGGAGGGGTTGGGGGTGGGGTGCTGTTAATCCGCCCTACCTTCTGTGCCGTGAGTATCTCCCACTGATATGACCGGAGCCATTGCATCCAGGTGTGGGGCAGCTGGATCGGGAGGGTGGATGGAGGGAGGATTAATAGAGATGGTTAAGATGGCCGGCCTTTTTTGGTTCATTATGCACAAGCGATGATACGCCCAGAATGTTCTCTCTCATTGAGAAGAATGTAGCATCGTATGTGCGTGCATGTGTCTGTGCTCGTGTGTGTGTGTGTTGACTTGTGTTGAAGCCAAAGCACACACACCCAAACACACACATACCCAAACACACACACACACACACACACACACACCACCGAGCCACGCATAAATAAAACATGCCAACCAAGGATATTTTGCATGAAACGTGCACGGACATGCTCATGAACACAGGCGCACATGTAACCCCCCATCCCCCACACACATTCACACACACTCTCACACACACTCACACACACTCACACACACTCACACACACTCACACACACACACACAACACACACTCACACACACTCACACACACTCACACACACACACACACACACACACAACACACACACACACACACACAGGCGTGCAGGCAAACAGCACACAAAGCAGGAAGGCAGGTGGCATGGTGCTGGTGATGGGAGGGGGGGGGGGGGGGGGGGGCTGTGTGGGGGGGCGGGGCAGTGGATTGTGTTATTATGTGTCGTACATCAACCCTGGCCTATATCCTGTTACCGCGGCGATAAGGATCTCAGAGGCCTGCTGTAATTTCCCCCTGCTCCGCCTCCGCCGCCGCTGCCTCTGTCGCTGCTCGCCGTTCGATTCCCCCACGCCGGACGTGCTCCCCGCAGCCCCACCCCCCCCCACCCCACCCCTCCCTCCCTCTCCCTCACTCTCTCTCACATCACTACATATCTCCCTCCATTTCTCACTTCTCTATTTCTGTCTTTCTGTCTCTCAGCCCCCCCCCCTCTCTCTCTCCCTCCCTCTCTCCCTCTCTCTCTCCCTCTCTGTCTCTCTGTCTCTCTCTCTCTCTCTCTCCCCCCTCCCATTCGGATTGCCTTGTCCCGCTCAAGAAGGCTCATTTCAATTTTTTATTAACTTCCCCCAGCAATTACCCTTTATTACCATTCCAATTATCCTCACCATTAATGTCTTATTAAAAATGTTGTATTTGCATATTAAATAGGGCACACGCTTTTATTTTTTCTCTGGTCATGTTTATTTCGATTTGTTTTTTTTCGATTAGAAAACATCCAACCTCAGGTTTTTTGGGTTATTTTTATTTGTAATCAATTTTGTAACCAATCAGATCAATGCTGGGACGAGGAGGAGAGGGAGGAGGAGAGGGATACAAGGAGGATATCTGTAACCTGGAGGTGGAAGGAAGGAGGAGGAGGCAACCAATTACATGATCTCTATGCCCATGGAGGCCTTGAGGAGCCCACCAGGGTCAACAACACCGCACGCCAGTGTGTATGTGTGTGTGTGTGTGTGTGTGTGTCGCGGCGTGTGTGTATCTACGTGTGAGTGTGCATGCATATGTGTGTGTATCTGCGCGCGCGCGTGTATGTGTGTGTGTGTGTGTGTGTGTGTGTGTGTTGCGCGAGAGAGAGAGAGGGCCAGTAAAAGATGCAGGGAACAGGAGCAGAGGAGGAGCAGGAGGTGGAGGAGAGAGGGGGAGGTGGTGGGGGGCTCTCCTCCCTCCTGCTCTGTCATCACAATACTACATGACTCCGGGAGGAGAGGAGCCACACAGCTCTGCTGCCCTGTAGAGTCTACTGTCTACTACACTACAGCCTCCTGAGCCGTAGTGTGTCCCCACACACGGGGACACGCCCCCACAATGGCCGCCACACGGAGGGGCCTAAGGGGACCGATCAGGGACCCTGCAAATTCTTCCTCTCGTCTTTGCTGCCGTGAGTGGAATGCTGGGTACTTGAATCATGGGTGTAATACTAGTCACAGTCGTGGTACTACTACTACTACTACTAATCACAACAACAACAACAATAACAACAACAAGACAACAACACAGTTGGAATACAGACAGACACGGGTTACTCCTTACCTCAGCAACTCTTGTCCCAAGAGCTCGGCAGGAGCTGCTGTGGAGGTGAAAGGGGGAGAGAGGGTGAATAGGAGAGAGAAGAATAGAGAGAGAGGGAGAGAGAGAGAGAGAGAGAGGGAGAGGGAGGAGAACAAAGGTGAGTGAGTGCTCAGAAAGCTGCGTCGCTAAAAGAAGGAGGGATCAATAAGTGTGCATGCGCGAGTCCCGAGAGGCGGCATCACA
>PIJE02002526.1:7428-56725 GCA_002895965.2 Coryphaenoides rupestris | reverse complement strand
TGAATAAAACAAAAAGAGGAGCCTATACAAGACTTCATCCATCACACTCTGTGTCTGTTCAACACTATTGATTGATTAACTTGTTATATGTGTCCTTTGTCCCCGAGTCTGTCTTTGGAAATACCAAAAAGTCAATACCATTTATTCCATGATCCATGTTTCACTTGATCTCACACAAGCAACAACATCCAATTCGTAACCAATCAATGTATCTACAAACAACACATATTAGATGACAGAATAGATGTCCATTCTTCTCACACACACTTTCCTCACTCTATTAAGGTTCCTCATTTCAGTTATCTTATAAAACCTGCCCGTAAACCCTTTTTACAATCCTTCTGCCAATATTGCTTTGTCTCCACGTGAATCATTATTCATCATTATTTCATGTTTCATTGCCATGTGCCTCCGGGCCATCGATTTACCATCTCATTGAATAGCATTGACACTTAAGGGCCCATTGCCTCAATAATGTGTAATGTTGAATAACCAGTCTGCGTATATTCAGTTCCAAGCTTTATTTACAAGCCATGTCGAGGACACACGTACTGCCGTGTTGAACATGCTCACACTGCCCTCGAACCTCTAATCGCTGTTAACTAGTTAACTAGTCCCTACTATTCACTAGACTCGCTACATTACACCTTCCCTCCTTTGAGCAACTAAAGACGCATATAGGAAATAATTCAAATTTAGACAATGTAAAATAAAGCGAATACTAAACGAATAAACTGTTTTGTAACATGCCGTTGAACAGGACTGAGCGACAATATTAGCTCTTTTCATTAGCTCCTTAATGACGTACAATATCTCGACCCATCCCGGTCTGTCAGGGTTGTTGTTGTTTGGCTTCCTTTACCACTTGTCTGTTTGTATGGCCTTCGTGGTATAACATGGTGTTTCAATATTTCATAGGTGTTCATGTTCCGAACAGGAAATACCTGAGGAGCTTGTGTGCTTTTATCTATCTTTTACCCTGAAATATGAGTCAAACTTTCGCCGGTATCGGGATTTGCTATCTTTACTCACATCCCCACATGCTTTCACAGGAAACAGGAAAAGGCTTGCAGAGACAAGCGAGATCTGCTGGTGTGATTTTCTGGTGTGAGAAGACACAGCAGGGAGCAGGGGATGAAATAGAATAGAATAGAATAGAATAGAAAACTTTACCGAAAGTTCAATCGTCGTTTATCCCTGTAGAAGTTTAGCCTCTGGAGGAGAGAGACGGAGGAGCGCACAGTGTGGGTCAGACAGGCACGGTAGACACGCAGGTAGGCAGACCAGGTAGGCAGGTAGACGGGTAGACAGAACAGTAGACTGATGGGGAGGCAAGGAGACAGACAGGCAGGGCTGGCAGGTAGACAAGGCAGGTAGGAAGATAGGTAGACATACTGCCATGCTGGAGAGAGTGGAGGAGAGGACGGGTAGACAGACAGACAGACAGACAGACAGCCAGGATGAGCCAAGGGTGATGGAGGCAGGCCATGCTTCAAATGCAGAGAGAGAGAGAGAGAGACAGACAGAGAGAGAGAGGGAGAGACAGAGAGAGAGAGAGAGAGAGAGAGAGAGAGAGAGAGAGAGAGGGGGGGGGTGCTCTATGGACCTTAGACTATAACCTCTATCTTTAAACAACGCACTATAATAAGAAACTGTTGATGGAGGCTTAAGTGTGGTATCCCCTTGTCAAATTATCTTCTACAATCCCATTCTTGTAGCACAGCAGCATTATATTAGCATTATGCATACAGAACCTGTGGTGATGTGACACTGGAGGACGTATCAATGCTGCCCCCTGTTGGAAGTAATTGAGTCTTACACGTTTTTATGCTGGAAAAGTAATAAGAATGTTCAATTAGATCCCAAATTGATCATTTAAAACTTCCCTGAGATCTTGCCTTGGAGTGTAAGTGTATATGTTTTGTATTTATATTTTTGTTATTCTCCAGAAATGACGTACAGCTAAGCTAAATTGACATCTTGTGTTAAAAAAGATGTAAACCATGATCAATTGTGCCTTATGTACAAAACAATATACAAAAATATAGTGCAAATAGAAAAATGTATATAATGTCATGCAGAGGGAGAATAATTAGGAACTTCTTCTGTACAAAGTGGTCAGTGCTGATAGGCTTATATGTGGATGTTTGCATATGTTTTATATATATATATATATTATTTAAAAAGGTTCAGATGACTGGTGCTGCTGGATGTGTATGGGGTGGAATGGGCAAGTTAGAGCCCAGACATTGTGGATGCAAAGGGGAGAGAGTTCAGCATTCTGGTGCTGAACTGTGATGTCTAAAACTGTCTCACTAGTCTGGTGGAGCAGGCTTGCGGGGGGGGGCTTCTGTATCTGCTCCCTGATGGCAGACAGGAGATTGGAGAGGCTGGTGTGAGGGGGCCAATCCCAAGTTGATTCTATGGAACACCAGGTCTCCAACATACCACCAATAAAACTCACTACAGTATAAGGCACTATAATAATGAATCCGTCCAGGGACTACATGCACAAATCAATTTAAATTGCCAGTTTGTGAGCAGGTTGACATGTGAGCGTGGATAAATTGCAAAAATATATACAGTATATGTGTACTGTACAAGGTTTAATTATGATTAGAACTCACATTAGTTTCTGATTGTTATTGTCTCAACCCACGGAGCTCAGAGTGCACTTGATTCTTCCATATAGTACCTTTAATTAAAAACAAGTTGGATGCCTTTGACCATTACACAGTGCAGCTCCCAAACCACACCTGCAGATGCAGCTGGTCTCAGAACGCTCTCTCTCAGTGGCGCCTCGGTAGAAGGAGCAGCACATGATTGGTGGAGGGGGCCGTGATCCTCTCTTTATCTCTACAGTGTTATTAGTACAGGGGGCCTGATGTACACACACACACACACACACACACACACACACACACACAGTAAGTGTGGTATGTTGGGTTTGGCCAGTAGTCAATAACCCTTTGCCTACATTTAGGGGAGTGTGTTATCTTTGTACCACATGGTCGGTTGCTTAAACTCATTCCCGTCGTTGAGTTGGTTTCGTCATGTTGCTGATGTGAGACCCACCACAGTATGTACTGTATGTGTGTGTGTGTGAGTGTGTGTGTGTGTGCGTGTGTGTGTGGGTGTTTGTGCGTCAGCAAATTGGACAAATTGCGCAGTGCTGGGCGGGTCCAGTGGGTGGGGATGAGCAGGGGAAAGAGCACGCATCCTTGGGGGGCTCCTGGGTAGTCAGACCCCCCCCCCCCAAGGAAAATAGATTAGCGGAGGTTCAAACTGGGAAAACTGTGAGGGAAAAATATGTTGGAAGACAGCAATCCAGTTTCAAACTCCAGAGACAAATGTGTTCACGCTAAATCAGGGGTCAGCACTCGGACCAAATTATTGTCAGAGATCCAGACCTTTTATTGATTTATTCATTGTTTTCTAGTTTTCTGATTACAATTTGAACAATCACCCCTAAAACTAATTTTCAAAAGAATTTATAAAAATGTTTCGCAATGTTGTTTTCTTTACGTTGCACAATTAGCAATGACTGGATCTTGTAGTTGCACGTTGATCTTATAGTTCCACTTCTTGACTTACATTGGCTGTAAACTGTAACCCTGCTTTGTTTTACACATTGTGTTGAATATTTATGCAAAATACCAATATGCAAAAGATGTATGTCGAGAGAGTCTAGGGCTAGGCCATGTGAATACAAAGGGAATACATGTAAAAAAAAATCTTTAAGAGTTTAAGTCTTTCAGTCTTCACCATAAGACTACTCCATAAGAAGAGCTGTAGAATAAATCATGCAAATAATGATATTCATTTAATTTTGCATTCAAATGTATAGTACTTGATTTAGTATTGAAACGTGCGGTTATGAAACATCACAATGCCTGGAGTTGGAAGGGAACGCCTTGTGGAGCTGTGTCCTTGTAAGTACATTGTTGCTACACGGTGTAATCTGTTCTCTTTATGTGTTTTGTCGACAAGCGAGGAAGTCCTCTGTGGCCCTTAGGAAGTGGGGAAGACACACACACACACAATGTAAACATTTCTCTTTCCATTACCCCTGACCAGATGGTTTACGCATATCTATATACAGTAGGTCTTCAGTTATAATGAATATTAAAGTAAAATCATGAATCACTGAGAAAACGTAGAATAAGCATTTCAAATAAACACATGAATAATAAATCTAATAATAACAATATAAAAAATACATTATATTATGAACATCACAACTATTAGCAAATCATACTTTTTTATTATATCTATTATGATAATTAATTTGATTTATATAGTGCTTTTCAAGACACCCAAAGCTCTTTGTCGTGAGTGAGTGTGTGTATGTGTGTGTGTATGTGTGTGTGTGTGTGTGTATGTGTGTGTGTGTGTGTGTGTGTGTGTGTGTGTGTGTGTGTGGGGGGTGGGGAGGCAGGGGGAGGGGTACACTACTTACTCACTACCAGTGTGTTATATCAATACTTTTCTCAGAAAAGTATTGATATAACTTTCTACACTCAAAACGTGCTTTTTAAAATGCTCGGCAATTAAGTTTGTGTATATCTACAATACTATATTTATCAAAACATATGACATTGGATTTAGAAAAGTAATTAGTACTGTTTGCATATGAGGAGTAAAAAAAATAAGTAAACTATAAATATGAGGATATGGTTTATTGAGATTAAAAATGAATACATATTTGAATAACTAATGTTGCTACCTGCAGGTGGATCCTGTTGTTTTCCATATTGTTTTATTGGACTGTATCGCTATGTAACCTGGCACAAGAATTTCCAATGGGATTAACAAAGATTTATTCTAATCTATTCTATTCTATCCTTGTGAGTTGTGTTCCGTCCTCGCACCACCTCAGTAGGGAGGGAATGCCGGACAGGAGGGAAAGAAACACCCATGGCCATGACTTAGAAATTCCTTTGGCGTCGGTGGGGAGTCACGTTATAATGCCATCACTCTTTAACAGTCAAACAAGCTGGTCAAGGCACTATCCAAGTGCCACACCTCTGAAATACATTAGAATAGAATAGAATAATAATACAATACAATACAATACAATGCAATACAATGCTAATTCATGTTTGCATTCATGTTTCTCTTGTGGAAATAGCAAATGAGCAACAGAATATTCAGCGGGATAGAAGATCTCTGCAGCAGCTGTTCCGCGAGATCACTTTTGAGACTTCGGCCACTGAAAAGACAGCAGTTTAGGAACGGCTACAAACGGCCCATTTGACAGCTCGCTCCGACATTAAACGTGAACGCCGGAGAACCCAATCGTCACAGAGTGAGACACACACACAAGAAGAAAAAAGCATTGCATGAAGCAGGCTTGAACAGGAGACGGACACCAACCAGCACGGTCAGCGGTGAGGTGCAGTGCAGTACAAAGAAGGATAAACACACAAGATGTTGAGATGATGGGAAACAGCTGTGTGCAACCCAAGGAGAAGCCCTCGGCGAGGAGAGAGAGAGAGAGAGAGAGAGAGAGAGAGAGAGAGAGAGAGAGAGAGAGAGAGAGAGAGAGAGAGAGAGAAGATGAACATGAGATAGAGAGCGAGAGAGAGAGAGAGAGAGAGAAAGAGAGAGAAAACCAAGCACAGAAGGAGGTTGAAGAGAATTCCCCGACAACATCAGCAGCACAGATTCCCGCCAGGCGCTCGGCCAGGTCGCACAGGATCGGGGGGCCATGGAAGGAGGAGGATTTTCCTGGCCGGGAGCTATAGTGTATCTCCTCTGAAACCCACCCATCGCCCCCCTTCCAGTTGACCATGTGCTGCAACCCTGCGCAGCTATGGCCCTGGATATCCACCAGGGGGGCTAGACACTTTGAAAACAAGTGGGAGGCGCCGATATAAGGGGGGTAGGACACGGTCATCAGTGACCAGCTGAAAAAACACATTGGTAGTTGGAATGGATGGGGAATTGAGGAGGACCCCAAAGTAGTCACAGCTGAAGAGGGGAACTGTCTGGTCTCACCTCAAAGCGGAACCGCCACGGTGTGACTGACACAGGAAATGGGGTGAAGAACATTCCATAGTACAGATGGCTGAACTCATGGCGTGAGACTTCTATCTCCTCTATCTCCTGGTCTTGGAAAGACGAGACGAAAGAGCCCGGACGTATATTGCAATCGCTTACAGACCAGCAGCCGAAGTGGCCCGTGAATTGTTTGACTCAAATTGGTGGGCACACGCCACCCTGGGCTTTACTGGTCACCTCCGGGTTGCATGGGGGGAACTGAGACTGCTCAGGGGCCATGTCCAAGTCCTGTTTGGTCCACTGAGACTGGCCCTTGGCCTGCGGATGAACTCCAGAGTTAGAGACTGATAGAAGGATCTGAGACTGATGAAAGACTGATGGAGTCCATGTGGAAAACCACACCCACGAACCTCCAGGAAACCTGCTGCATTATGTGATCTCCTCATTGGAAGACAGATTAGCGAGTATTACTGCGTAATTAGTGAGTACTGAAGTGAGGGGCCTTGGGGAAATGAAGAGGGTGGCTGTTCGCCTCAGGGCCCAGCAATCCAGCTACACAATCCAGAGACAGAGGATCCCAGCGCCGATATTCATCACTATCAAATCAGAAAAGGCGGGATAGCTGATGGCTTTCTCCCAACGGGGCCTATTTGGTCCAGTTTCACAGCCAAACGTTCTTGGTTGTACAGGCAGAAATTGGGATAAGAACCATTTTTCATTTGAATGGACAGGGACAGTTTGAAAACATGTCTGAAAATGGCACAGGCATGGAGTGAAGGGAAGTGGGGATGGACTCCACATACACATCTGAATTGGTCCCCTTTACACAAACCAAAATAAAATAACTACGTGGAAGAACTGGGATCGGAGCTCTCATGAAATGGTTGCTTGAGATTGAGATGAGCCTTACTGACTTCTGGGACACCATGATGAGAAAATGAGGAGTAGGCTACTCAGTAGTCATTTGTACAACTGACAACTTTAGTAAAAAAAAAAATAAGAAAACCCTGAGAAAATCCCATGAAGCACTAAAGCTGTTCCAGTTGTGGACTGAGGGAATTGGAGCGATGGCGTGCACCTTGGCCACGCCAGGTTCATCTCTAAACATCCCACGGTGATGATATTGCACAATAAATGACGTCCAAATACTTGCAGCCAAAATACAGCGGCTTTTGAAGCTGCAGCTGAAGTTCTTGGCTTGCCATAGGTATTGGCATGGCGACGGATCCCCCCCCATCCCCTCTCCTACCCCCCACCCCCACCCCCCCCACCCCCCCACCCCCACCCCACACACATATCCTTGATACCAATGTACAACGTCCCACACTAGTTGTGCGCTTCACAAGGGTTTCTACGTCTTGCTAGTTGAGCAAAGCTGAGTTGTTTAGGCTAAATGTATTAAAAACTGCACCAGATGCACAAGGACACAGACTGGCCACGGGGTCAAAAACTAAGCTAAACATATTGTTTACGTTTATCACAACACTGTGGTGTTCCTTTTTGTATTCTTATCCGAGGCCCTCTTCAATGCCTGCGCCCCACCAGCTACAACGAGACCAACCGGGTCACAGGCTTTTCCAACGACCGCGCGAAAGGGGGCCTTTATCCATAACGCTTATCCAGTTGGCGCATTTTAACACAACAGTAGCCGTCGCTCTGGTGTTTTTTGCGCCTGAAGGAGCCGTGACCCGTCCCCATTAGTGAAGGGTGAGTTGCCACCAAGCACGTGCACGCTAGCAAAGTAGCCACAGTGTTGTATCGTATGAGGCAGCAGAGGGGTGTGTAATTAAGATTACCGTTGGAATGAGAATCAGCTTACTTGCCCACCGGTTCCCTGGTTCACCGGCTGAGATGTTGTGATATGAAATAGGCCACTATCACCTTACCACAAACTACCAAAACAATATTTGAGGCCTATCTATTGAACATGCTTTGCACTGCAATGTGTTTTCCAAGTTAGAGTTCCATTAAGGACATGTGCTACTTCCATAGTGCATTCAGTAAAATGATTACACATTTTCTAATAAAGATAAAAGTTCTGTATAATAAATGTAAAGTTGTTATGCATGTGTGTTAATGTTCAAATTGTACACAATGGAAATGCATCATTGCTGTAATTCCTTCACCACTTGAGAGGAATGTACCTTTATATGCTTAAATGAATCATTATGCTACAAGTTTTTGAAATGTACACACACACACCACACACACACACACACACACACACACACACACACACACACACACAATACTGACACACGCACACTGCGATGCCCCTGCCTGCACTACACTACAAACAGTGGCAACTTACAAGAATGAAGTCAAATACATTTATTAATTTGGTTTACGTTCTTAATATTAAAAAAATATATACAAAATTCACCATTAAAAAAACAAAACAAATTTGTAAATGCTTATGACTTCATTCTCGTGGAAGCAACGTTGGGCCATTGTTTTTGGTGCAGTGCAGCTGTTGATTCCCTTGATTTAAATAGACCTCTGTGGGCTTTGAATTTACTGCCATGAAATTGCGACATCCAAAAGAGATTCACAAGGTCAGCGGGGAGGTCAACCTGATTGATTGATTGATCGTCTGTGTCCAGGAGTAATGGCCCCAGCTGCTTGGCATTCCGGGAGCCTTGTCCTATGGCCAATCGCAGGCTGGTGACCTGTGGCTCTCTGACGCACTATTAGTAGCTCATGATCAGAATGCCCGGATACCAGCCCCCCGTCTTCCTGCGTTGGGTATACCAAGGTATGCATTCTTTTTAATGGCCCTCAATGAGCGACGAAGGGATTTGAATCACGTGTCATGCTGCAAAAGTGTCAAAAAGTTGTTGTTTGTGTGTGTGTGTGTGTGTGTGTGTGTGTGTGTGTGTTTACAGGCCACCGGAGCTTAAGTATGCAAAATAGGCCTTGATATTCAGAAATAGGATAAAGGAACAGGAGACCTCAAATGACCCAGTGAGATCCCCAGCTACGGCGTACCATAACACCCCGGTGTGGATTCTTTCCTCTTGGCCGACTGACAGGCCACAGATGTGTGTGTGGAGGACCTGGACCAACATATGACACGGAGTCCACATGTCAACAGACTCTGTGTTCCGTGGTTCACAGAACATAGAACAGTTTGACCTCGTATCGCTCTCTTTGTTATTTTGTTGGAAGGGTATGTAGGTGCGGGCTCCCCACCCTCCTGCTCCCGTTCCCGGTATCCTCCACCCAACACTTGGAAAACGTGGAACAGGGAATTTCAGGGGACTTTCAGGCACTCCTTTTAAACGCGAACGCCATGTTATATCTTTTTTTATAGGTTTATATTCTGTCGTCAGAAGGGTTAGTCTCCTGATGCCCTGGCTGTTTTTGCGGTTCCGTTGTTCTTCGTGCACCGGGCGTTAAGCTGAGAACCCAACCCATTGATTAGTCCAAGATGTCCCGCAGACAGCGTTCACGGGGGAAAACGGGCACGAAACGCGACGCATTATGAGATCTCCTTTGGGGGGAAAATAGATTAGCGAGGTTCAACTGGGAAAACTGTGAGGGAACAGTTAAAATAGTTGGAAGACAGCAATCCAGTTTCAAACTCCAGAGACAAATGTGTTCACGCTAAATCAGGGGTCAGCACTCACACTGCTTTGTTTTACACATTGTGTTGAATATTTATAGGCACGAAATTGCAGTCATCTTCTACAATGAGAGAGAGAGAGAGAGAGAGAGAGAACATGAGAAAGAGAGCGAGAGAGAGAGAGAGAAAGAGAGAGAAAACCAAGCACAGAAGGAGGTTGAAGAGAATTCCCCGACAACATCAGCAGCACAGATTCCCGCCAGGCGCTCGGCCAGGTCGCACAGGATCGGGGGGCCATGGAAGGAGGAGGATTTTCCTGGCCGGGAGCTATAGTGTATCTCCTCTGAAACCCACCCATCGCCCCCTTCCAGTTGACCGTGTGCTGCAGCCCTGCGCAGCTATGGCCCTGGATATCCACCAGGGGGGCTAGACACTTTGAAAACAAGTGGGAGGCGCCGATATAAGGGGGGTAGGACACGGTCATCAGTGACCAGCTGAAAAAACACATTGGTAGTTGGAATGGATGGGGAATTGAGGAGGACCCCAAAGTAGTCACAGCTGAAGAGGGGAACTGTCTGGTCTCACCTCAAAGCGGAACCGCCACGGTGTGACTGACACAGGAAATGGGGTGAAGAACATTCCATAGTACAGATGGCTGAACTCATGGCGTGAGACTTCTATCTCCTCTATCTCCTGGTCTTGGAAAGACGAGACGAAAGAGCCCGGACGTATATTGCAATCGCATACAGACCAGCAGCCAAAGTGGCCCGTGAATTTTGTTTGACTCAAATTGGTGGGCACACGCCACCCTGGGCTTTACTGGTCACCTCCGGGTTGCATGGGGGGAACTGAGACTGCTCAGGGGCCATGTCCAAGTCCTGTTTGGTCCACTGAGACTGGCCCTTGGCCTGCGGATGAACTCCAGAGTTAGAGACTGATAGAAGGATCTGAGACTGATGAAAGACTGATGGAGTCCATGTGGAAAACCATACCCACGAACCTCCAGGAAACCTGCTGCATTATGTGATCTCCTCATTGGAAGACAGATTAGCGAGTATTACTGCGTAATTAGTGAGTACTGAAGTGAGGGGCCTTGGGGAAATGAAGAGGGTGGCTGTTCGCCTCAGGGCCCAGCAATCCAGCTACACAATCCAGAGACAGAGGATCCCATCACTATCAAATCAGAAAAGGCGGGATAGCTGATGGGCTTGTCTTCCCAACGGGGCCTATTTGGTCCAGTTTCACAGCCAAACGTTCTTGGTTGTACAGGCAGAAATTGGGATAAGAACCATTTTTCATTTGAATGGACAGGGACAGTTTGAAAACATGTCTGAAAATGGCACAGGCATGGAGTGAAGGGAAGTGGGGATGGACTCCACATACACATCTGAATTGGTCCCCTTTACCACAAACCAAAATAAAATAACTACGTGGAAGAACTGGGATCGGAGCTCTCATGAAATGGTTGCTTGAGATTGAGATGAGCCTTACTGACTTCTGGGACACCATGATGAGAAAATGAGGAGTAGGCTCCTCAGTAGTCATTTGTACAACTGACAACTTTAGTAAAAAAAAAAATAAGAAAACCCTGAGAAAATCCCATGAAGCACTAAAGCTGTTCCAGTTGTGGACTGAGGGAATTGGAGCTATGGCGTGCACCTTGGCCACGCCAGGTTCATCTCTAAACATCCCACGGTGATGATATTGCACAATAAATGACGTCCAAATACTTGCAGCCAAAATACAGCAGCTTTTGAAGCTGCCAGCTGAAGTTCTGGCTTGCCATAGGTTATTGGCATGGCGACGGATCCCCCCCATCCCCTCTCCTACCCCCCCCACCCCCACCCCACCCTCCCCCCCACCCACCCACCCACCCCCACCACAACATATCCTTGATACCAAATGTACAACGTCCCACACTAGTTGTGCGCTTTCACAAGGGTTTCACCGTCTTGCTAGTTGAGCAAAGCTGAGTTGTTTAGGCTAAATGTGTTAAAAACTGCACCAGATGCACAAGGACACAGACTGGCCATGGGGTCAAAACTAGCTAAACATATTGTTACGCTTATCACAACACTGTGGTGTTCTTTTTGTATTCTTATCGAGGCCCTCTTCAACGCTGGCCCCACCGCTACACGAGACTCACCGGTCACGGCTTTTTCCAACGACCGGCGAAGGGGCCTTTCTCCATAAGCTTATCAGTTTGGCCATTTTAACACAACAGTAGCCGTCGCTCGGTGTTTTTTGCGCCTGAAGGAGCCGTGACCCGTCCCCATTAGTGAAGGGTGAGTTACCACCAAGCACGTGCACGCTAGCAAAGTAGCCACAGTGTTGTATCGTATGAGGCAGCAGAGGGGTGTGTGATTAAGATTACCGTTGGAATGAGCTTACTTGCCCACCGGTTCCCTGGTTCACCGGCTGAGATGTTGTGATATGAAATAGGCCACTATCACCTTACCACAAACTACCAAAACAATATTTGAGGCCTATCTATTGAACATGCTTTGCACTGCAATGTGTTTTCCAAGTTAGAGTTCCATTAAGGACGTATGTGCATTCAATAAAATGATTACACATTTTCTAATAAAGATAAAAGTTCTGTATAATAAATGTAAAGTTGTTATGCATGTGTGTTAATGTTCAAATTGTACACAATGGAAATGCATCATTGCTGTAATTCCTTCACCACTTGAGAGGAATGTACCTTTATATGCTTAAATGGATCATTATGCTACAAGTGGTTTCAAGATTCAAGTTTTTTTAAATGTAACACACACAGTACAATGGAATGCTTACTCCCCATTCACTCCTGCAGTATTCTTCTAAACATGCATTCTAAAAACAACTCTAAACAATCTACTAAGTACAGTAAAAAGTAAACAGTAAAAAAAGTCACATAAAAAAAATAAACAGTTTTCTTATAAACATAAATCAATTCTAAAACAACTCTGAACAACATGCATGCTGATGCGCATGTAGTAATATGGATTATTATTATGATTATGATTATGATTATTATTATTGCTGGCTGTGAACGTTCCTGAATATTATCCACAGTTAACTGGTGATGACTTGCGACCAATCAACATTCACTGGACGCGCCGCTCTGCTGGGGGGCGGGGGGGGGCGTGTGTTGAGCGGAGCGCGTCTAATATAGTCTATAGCGCATGTTGTTACCAAGCCTGCAGTCTCTCTCCCACACTCTCTCTCTCTCTCTCTCTCTCCCCCTCCCTGTGACCGCGTGGCTCAGCTTTTAGTTTATTATTAACCACAAGGTGGGCAAGTGTTAACCGCAAAAGCGACCGCAAAAAAAGTGGGGTTTTTTTCTTCTTGCAACTTTGCAATAAGGCGGAGGATGCAACAAGCCCCCCCCAAGAAAGGAAAACTCTCCAAACGCATCCACAACTCAGAATAAGAGACTTTTAAAGAGCACTTTCTGTGGGTTTGTAATGGTTTTTTTACCTCCCCCCCCCCCCCCACTACTACTACTGTTGCATTGGATGGCAAATATGCAGTTATAGCTCATGCATATTGGTGCACTTTTTTTTTGTAGTTTTTTTAAATGTAACAACACCAGCCAGACGAAACCTCTCTGCGCTGCTCTCTGCTCTCTCCCGTCTGCAGATCCGTCGGCATGACGCGGAGGTCTTCTTGCTGCGTCTACGGAGTCGGGGTCGCCTGCGCCAGCCTGCTGGTGCTCGGGATCGCCCTGGTGGTCACCCAGGTCTTCAGAAACATCATCCACAACCGGCTCAAGGGGGTGAGTGATGCGTAACGAGTAACGAGGCCTCGTCACACTACAACACTAACACTACACCGAGAGGAGAGAAAGGAGAGAAAGAAATGATGATCACTTGCCAACACTGTTTAAAAAAACAAAAACCATTGTTATGTCATCAAGTTATGTCCACATGCACCAGTTGGGCAGAAGAATCTTTAAGTAAGTAGTAGTAGTAGTAGTAGTAGTAGTAGTAGTAGTAGTGTCTAGTGTGAACAACAAATCACCTTCTTGAATCTACTTTGGTTGCATGGTCTTGCATAGTGTTATGATACTTGCAACCAAGGGACCTCATTGATATGTTAAATAGGGCGTCGTGATTAACAATGAAGTGATTGTATGTTTATTGCAATGAAAGAAACCAAAGAAAAGAAAAAAGCATCATGAATTGACTGTAGTTTATGTCATGGTTAGCGTAAGCAATAGAATATGCAATGTTCTTTTCGCATGATCCTCCTACATGTGTGCAGAGTAGGACGAGATTGCTTGAGCGCATTCATTGCTGTGAATGATATCGAAGCTCTCCTCCCATACACAACGTTTGACAACATTTGACAGCAGATTTAAACGTGTGACCTTTATGACCCAATTAGGGTGCGAGTTGTACGGTGGAATCTCTGGAAGCTCTGTGTGTGTGTGTGTGTGTGGTGTGGTGTGTGTGGTGTGGTGTGGTGTGTGTGTTTGTGGTCGACTAGACAGTGTGTTTGGATTTTGCGAAGGGCAGCCTGCAGTGTGAGTTTGAGTTGCAGACGAGACGAGTCTGCTGCTGGTGGATTGGGTGGTGGTGGTGGTGGGTGGCTTTTTCAGTGTGGCTCAGATGTCCTGGAAAGAGTTCAAATGACAGCCGCGCGTAAAATAGCCCACAGCGCATAGATACAAAAATATGGTCTAGAGTTAAAAATGTATTTACGTGCGTTACCCACACCCCCCCCACCCCCCCCCCCCCCCCTCCCCTGAATACTTGGAGCTTAATTGCACATGATAAAAGTATTTCGACGTGTTGCGAGAATTCCAAAAAGTCTTCCGTTCGACAAATATTTACACGTACAACAAGGCTTTTAAGGCTATTAGTCCATATGACCGCCACCTCGATAGCACATGTTGAAGTGGTGTTTAGATTCAAGTTGTGTTTAGATTAGATTGTTTATTTCCACTCATCTCACACTCAGTTCAATGTCCACTGGTTTACTTTCCCTCTGGTCGGCAATCCCCCCCCCCCCCCCCCCCCCCCCTTGTCTATGTCTATCCCTTCTATGTGAAAGGACACCTGCAAATATTGACTGACTGGACCAGTGATGATGAGATATAATATCTCGCTTCCAAGAGGATTTTGCGACCGGCGACCGATTTTTGGTTATTCTCGGAGTGGGATGTCGACTGAAACGAATGCTTATCTGTAAAAGGTTCTTTTGGCCGTGAGTTTGACAGCAGGCCTCTCAATATTGCCGCAATGGATTTTATATGTCGACGGTAGACAAGCACAAGAAAGAACATTTATTCGAGCAAAGAGAAAAGGACTGGAGCGGGTCGGATTCAAACACGGGTTGTTTTCGAATGTCGGTCTCTGTCCTTTTTTTTTGGGCAATTTCGTATATTTGTTGTTATCTCTCAGTCCTTCCACCCCACGCTCAGTCTTTTGAACACGGTGGGACCGCACGTTCGGAGGCTCCGTGGTGTCAAGTGAAGCATTTGACTCTTAAGGAAATCCAAGCCCATCCCAAGTTGAGAGGACGGCATACTGAGTCAAAACAACGGGCCGGCACTTGTTGTTATGACAGCGTATATATATATATATATATATATATATATATATATATGGACGGCGAGTCGAGATGCTTAAGAGAGTGCCAGTCAACATGATTGTGCGTCGCCGATTGAGGAACTTCAAATGTAGGACAGTAAAGGAGGAAACCACAATCAGAAAGTCACCAAAAAGTCCGAATTTGTTCCATGTTACTTGTTAACATGTTTGGTTGTCCTCGAAAAAGTAGACGTAACCGCCGTTCTGCAGCAGTAGATAGCCTACTCATAACAAGAGCACGTCCGCCGTCTTATTTCGACGTATTGTTGGTTGTTAATGTGGCGGTGGACTCGGGCTGCCCCGTGTTGACCCAACCACACACCTCCTGCTGATATCACAAATTCCTTGAGATGCTTTTCAAATACTACCGGGCTATGTAATGCACAGGGTGTGATTGTGTTGTTGTTGGTGGCGGTGTTAGCTAGAGTACTGTTATAGAGAGAGAGCAGAGAGAGAGAGAGAGAGAAGAGAAGAGAGAGACAGAGAGAGAGTGCTATGCAAAAATTGAATTGACGAATGTGGAAAATACGCAATACGAAATGCAAATAGTCTCCTGTGTTGTTTTGGCGAGGTTGTCGCAATACTTTTATTACAAGGGTCGAGGCAGCGATGAAGTCAGCACTCGGGACTTTCTGTTTGTTAACTTCAAACTTTTAGTTTTGTCAGCAAACACGTGACAAACAAAAGCACCGGTTAGTACAAGTCACCGACAACAATACCAACACCCACGTCAATGAGAGTGCCCCCCGCTTATTTAATCCTGAAGGGAACATCGGACCAATTCTGGTTCCACGTCTTGATGAATAACATATACAAATGTATAAGAAATATATGACGAACCCATATTGCGTTATCTATGGAGGTCAAGCGTGGGTGGGTATGCATGACGTTGGGGGGAAAAAAAACCAGAAGTTCAATGGAGGAAGTGACGATAATACATCACAAAATGTGGTTTCATACTTTTATACGCGTCAAACACTTTAGCGTGGGTTCACTGCAGGAGAGGAGCGATTGTATTGCACATTGCGGCACAAACTCTGACCCAGAAGTTCCACGTTTGACCCCTCCGGACGAACTTCCTGTTTTGTGACCGAGATATTTGTCCAGACTCTGAGGCGAATCAGTGCGCTGGCCGGGTTTCTGTTCCCCGCTCGCCAAAGAAAACGACATTGGAAGTACATGTACAATTAACTACGGCAAAGGGCGCACTGCAGAGCTGCGTATGCGGGACATGGAATGAACCGACCTCGAGATCGCCTAATGGGCCGTTGCCGTTTTTCTGGACTGTTGTTCGGATTTTTAATTAGACCTCCGAATACGATAAGCTGCGGCAGCGCTACGGTGAACGGGCAATTTCCGAAATCGTTGGTGCACACCGCCGGGGAATCGTCTCTGACGTCGACAGGCCCCATTAACTCTTTGAGGCTATGACAACATGATTCAAGATTCAAGAAGTTTCATTGTAACAAGTACACATATGCAGAATATGCATTGAGAGTAAAAAGTGGCAATGCCCAGTGGAATGTGCTACGGAACAATACAAAAATCAGAAATATAACAAACGAAGGGAAAGAATCGGAATATCCACACTATTTACAGTCTTTACAACATTTGTTAGGATGAGAAATATGAGCAGAATAGGCAAATTAGGCAAAATAGGCAAATAAACAGCAGTTTGCCCGCCGAGACCCCGCCCCCAGGAAGGTGATTGGTCGAAACTTGGAGGCTCGCTTCACTTCATCATATGGTGCGGCTGATAGGGCCATCGTATCTCGCCACGGACGGACTGCAAATAACTGTTATGGCTGGTGTGTGTGTGTGTGTGTGTGCGTGTGTGTGTGCGCGCGTGTGTGCGTGTGCGTGCGTGTGTGTGTGTTGTGTAAGACCTTCCCCGGTCGTCGACGACAACAACAGGTCCTCCATCTTTGAGCCACTTCTGTTCTGTTGACCCCATTGAACAAAACGTGGAGGTGGTGGGGGGGTGGTGGGGGGTGTTGGGAGTGTGTGTGCGCCCGTGTTTGTGCATGTGTGTGTGTGTGAATATTGTCGGTTCTTCTTGATAGTTATTAATAGGCCAAAGTACATTCCGCTAGCGCCTTTGATACAGCGGTCGCCATACCAATACGTCTCGTTCAATTTTGTATTATTGCTTAAAGAAAAAAAGAGAAAAAGAAAAACTCCCTGAAAGCCGTTTGAACATCAAAGCGCCGGGCAGCATATGTGTGTGTGTGTGTGTGTGTGTGTGTGTGTAAGTGTGTAAGTGTGTGTGTGTGTGTGTGTGTGTCCACCTGCTCTATGTGTGTTTTCATATGGGGAGGTGCCTCATGGCTTCTATAGAAAGCAGGCAGACTCTTGTTGTTCTGTTTCCCCATTGAGGTTTTTTCTTTTTTCAAGCTTCATGGACCCACACACACACACACACACACACACGCACACAAACGCACGCACACACACACACGGACGCACGCACGCGCGCACGCACACACACACACACACACACACACACACACAAGGGGCGGTTAGGATCGTGTTTGTTTATCACCATGAAAGTGTGGAGGACCCATAGAGACCTGTCTCTCGCTCTCTCTCTCTCTCTCTCTCTCTCTCATCTCTCTCTCTCTCTCTCTCTCTCTCTCTGCCCTTCTGTCTGTCTCTCCCTCTCTCACTCTGTGTGTGTGTCTCTCTCACACTCTGGTGTCTCTCTCTCTTCACTTGGCTTGGTCTGTCTGTCTCTCTCTTTCTCTCTCTTCTTCCCTCCTCTCTCCTCTCTCCCTCCTTCTCTCCCTCCTCTCCCTCCTATCTCTCTCTGTCTCTCAGTCTCTCCTCTCTTCTTTTCCCTCTCTCGTGCACATTCAAGGTGACCAGCTTTTATTGTCCTTGGCAACTCAGCTGAATGCTAGCTGTTGAGCGAACAGAGGGCCACTACCCGCTGGGGTGGGGGGTTTGGGGGAGGGGCCGGCGTTTAGCGTTAGCAGCAGCGTTAGCGTTAGCAGCAGCGGCATTGCCAGGGGGCCTCTTTCTTTGGGTTTTGGGCTCAGCCGAGATGGAATGCGGCCCCGATCATTAAGGTCACCCTCCTCCGCCCCCCCAGCCAGTAGGCACTGGGGCCTCGCAGACCCGTAACCACATGACCCGTCAGCTGCTCCCCCAGCCAGAGCCCATCGCCATTGGCAACCGTCGTCGACAAAGGAGCCGTGGAAGATTCCCCCCCTCTCCCCTCCGCACTCTCCCCCCCACCCTCGCCCCATGGTGAAAAGTGTGTTGTGTGTGCGTTTCTGTGTGTGTGTGTGTGTGTGTGCGTGTGTGTGTGTGTGTGTGCGTGTGTGGTGACGTGTGTGTAGGTGTGTGTGTGTTTATATGTGACGTGTGTGTGTGTGACGTGTTTATATGTGTGTGTGTGTGTGTGTGTGTGTGTGTGTGGAGGCCGTCCCCCCAGACAGCCAACGACAGAGACAGAGCCTCCCTTGGTGTTTTCTTCTATGGGCTTCCAATGTGCAAAAAAACAACCTGTTGAACATAATCGTTCACAAAGAAAGCTCTTCTGCTCGCGACAACCATAACTCTCGTTATAAAGAGAGCGAGAGAGAGGAGGAGAGAAGAGAGAGAGCGCTTTAAGGTTATGAAGCGCTCCTTGTAGCTGTTAGAAGAGCTCTTGTTATGAACCAGAAAGGTCAGCCAGAAGTAGTGCTACACACGGTCGTCACGAGGAATGTAATGCAAACACACACCGTTCCCGACTGTAAGTGCGTGTTTTCTTTCCCGCGGTTCCCTAGGAGATCACCTTGACGGAGGGCAGCCGTGTGTTCGAGACGTGGAAGAGCCCGCCCCCTCCGGTGTACATGCAGTATTTCTTCTTCAACGTGACCAACTTGGACGAGGTCATGACGGGGGGCAAGCCGGTGCTGGACCAGATAGGACCCTACACGTACCGGTGAGACTCCCGTCACACGCACACACACGCGCACACGCACACACACACACACACACACACACATACAAAAAGAAAGGAGCCCTGGAGTGTATGAAATGTGCATGTGGAGTGTGTGTGTGTGTGTGTGTGTGTGTTTGGTGCAGCCTCACCTGGCCCCCCTGAGTCAGGCTGCTTAGAGTCTGGGGAGGTGGGTGGGTGGGGCTGCCCCCACACACACACACACACACACAGACACACACACACACACACACACACACAGACACACACACACACACACGCACACACACACACACACATACAAAAAGAAAGGAGCCCTGGAGTGCATGAAATGTGCATGTGGAGTGTGTGTGTGTTTGGTGCAGCCTCACCTGGCCCCCCTGAGTCAGACACACACACACACACACAGACACACACACACACACACACACACACAAGGAGCAGGGTAGCATGCTAGCATTTGTTCCACCTGCTTTGACCACAAACCACGAAAAACTGAACAGTAAGACAGATTATTCAACTCTTTCCGGCGTTCTGATGTTGGAGGAGCCCCGAGAAGTTACTTTAGTTGGTGTGTAGCCATTTCATCGCCCCGTTCATGTCGTCGTACGTTTGTTTTAGTGTGTTATTAATGGAATTATGGTAAACGGTAAGTGGATTGCATTTACAGTAGGCCTATATAGCCCCTTTTTTCCAAAGTGTTTGACAGTTGCCTCAATTTCACACACCCATTCATACACCGATGGCGGTGCCAACCATGCAAGGTAACAACCAACACGTCAGGAGCAGTTAAGGTTAGTTAGGTGGCGTCTTGCTCAGGGACACCTCGACACTTAGCTAGGGGGCGGAGTCCGGGGATCGAACCAGCAACCTTCCCGTTGCCAGACAACGTCTCTTACCGCCTGAGCCGTACACTACTTGTGTTGCGCACCTCCACGGACGGGCCGCTTGAACAAACACACAAGTATCAAGGTTCACGGGGGACATCAGCAAACACGGCATCTTCTGCCCAACCTACCCAGCGCCAGGGTGTCGCACAGGCCGGGAACCGTGTGCTTAAAATAAACCCCAAGGACTATTAAACTATTTGTGTTTTTAGCTCGGCTGTAGCTCAGGAGGTAGAGCAGTTGTCTGCCAACCAGAAGGTGTCTCTGAGCATGAGGCCTGACCCTAACTACTCCTGATGGTAGGCTGGGGGAGGGGGGGGGGTTCAGGAAACGGGAGATCAGATCTGGACCGGAGGGAGAGTAAGAGTTAATCACAGGGAATGGGCCGCTTGGAATAAATCTAGAATAAGCCACTAATGATACTGACGGGGCAATACCAACAACAATCTGGCGGATGAGGGGATGGAAAACCGGGGGTTCTTGGGGTGCTGGTTGGCTGATGACTTGATGAACGAACAGCACAGGTGTGAAATACAGCGCAGGTGAGCACAGGTGTGGTGAGGTGACACACAGATAGAGGAAATACCCCCGTGTGCCTCTCCCCCCGTCTCCCCAGGGAGTACCGGCCCAAGGCCAACGTGACCGTGATCGAGAACGGCACCAAGGTGTCCGCCTACTCCCCCAAGACCTTCGTGTTCCTGCGCGACAAGTCCGTCGGTGACCCGAACGTCGACGCCATCCACACGGTCAACATCCCAGCCTGGGTAGGTCACCGGCCCCCCCTCCTCCTTCTCCACCCTCATCTTCCTCCCCCCTCCTCATCCACCCTCCTCCCCCTATTCCTCCACCCTCCACCCCCATTCCTCTCCACCCTCCTCCTCCACCTCTCCTTCCTTTTCCGTCCCCGTCTTACTCCTCCTCGTCCTCTTACAATTTATCCTCTTCATCCTCTTCCTCCCCTTCTCCTTCCACCCCCTCCCCTCCTCCTCCGACCTCCTCTGACCTGCTCCTCCTCCTCCTCTTCCCTATCCCCTCCCTTCCCCCTCCACTCCTCCTCCTACCTCCTCTGACCTGCTCCTCCTCCTCCTCTTCCCTATCCCCTCCCTCCTCCTCCTCCTCCTCCTCCTCCTCCGACCTCCTCTGACCTCCTATGACCTCCCGTGACCTCCTGCAGGCGGTGATGACCAAGGTGAAGGGCTTCTTTCGGACGTCCGCGGTGTCCATCTGGATGGGCAGTATCGGCGCGGGCCCCTTCACCACCCGCACCGTGCAGGAGCTGCTGTGGGGCTACGAGGACCCGATGCTGGTCAGCCTCTCCGCGACCCAGGACGACGTGGAGCCGGTGTTTGGGCTCATGTACAAGGTGTGTGTACAAGTGGGGCCGTCGGGGTGTCGGGGCGTCACAGGAGCGAAAGTACAAGTAATGGTTTTGTTTTCCGTGATCGAACCCATCTGGGAAGTCGTCCCTTTGAAACTGTTTAGAAAAGGGGGCGGGCACTTTCAAAAGAATCCTCGGCTGGTGATTGGGTGAACCGTCTCGTCTATCACCATCGCCACACCCCCGTGGGCGCCAGTAGTTCCCTCATCAGTGATGCTGATTGGTCAGAACCGCTGGTGGTGTTACGCCCGTACACAAACAGAGGCCAATGTGGCAAAACCAAAAGAGGAAGCACTCACTAATAAATATCTAAGAAAATTATTATCCTAATAATAAATATATCCAATAAATCGAACAAACTAAATACGGGGAAAAAACCTAAGGTGTGTATGTGCGTGCGGGGTACTCAGCGCTGGGCTTAGGGAGAGTCGGGGGCAGTCCAATATTCAGGGGGTTCTGTGGGGGGTCCGTCCGAGGGAAAGGGTATCCAGGGAGAGGAGCGTGGAGAGGTGCCGAGGAGAGTAGGAGTCCGGAGAGTGACGAGGGAGACGCTGGTGGCGAGGAGCGAGGAAGACACTGGATCGACGAGGAAAAAAACACGGAGACACCGGGAACGAGGAAGACGTCGGAGCGAGGAAGGAAACATCAAGGAACTGGTCAACGAGGGGGTAGTACGTTCTCGCAACGAGGGGATCACCAGGGAGAGCTTAAGTAGCTGCTGGGGCTTGATGAGATGCACCTGGCCCCCGGCACTCGCCTCCGCAGGGCGTTGTCCTCGCTCGCTCAGACGTCTCCGGAGTGTTCGGGGCTGGGATCCCGAACCGCTGGTGATGACGTGGTTCGCTCCGGGGAGGAACGCACCACAAAGCAGGTGGTTCGGAACAAGCCTTGAAGCCTTGAAGCCTGGCCAGCGGGCCGATCGAGAGAGCCAAACAGAATGTGTGAACTTGCGTGATCGTAATGGTCTCACGTAACGGATCATAATGGAGGCCAAGAACTTACAAGACAGTAAAAATACAAATGGCTGCTTTTTAAAATATGTTTTTGCACAATATAAGTGCAGTAGAAATGAACATGCAAAACATCAACGTAAACATTATAGACAGTTGAGCTGGACATCAGCATTAGTATCATCATCAGTATGTGCAACGTTATTGATTATTGGACATAGGCATAGGACAGAAGACACTGTCACAATTAGAATAGAATAGAATAGAATAGAACTTTATTAATCCCGAAGGAAATTCTTGTGCCAGGTTACATAGCGATGCAGTACAATAAAACAATATGGAAAACAACAGAATGATAAAAATAAACGGATTTACAAATTACATGCTTATTTATATGTTTACATGTTTATTTCTTTATTTGTATTGTTTCACATTTCACATTTGCAAGCGTTCTTGTTCTTGTCTGCACTGAGATGAAGAATGGAGAAGGGAATGCAATGCTGAACTCTTCTTTCTATTTTTTTTTTAGAAAAATGAAAGTCTTGGCGACGAGTTTGTGTACCACACCGGGAAGGAGAACTATATGGATTATGGTCGTGTGTATACCTGGGGCGGGAAAAGGTGTGCACCCGCCTCCCCCACCCCTCCACCCCACACACACACACACACACATACACACACAACCACACACACACACACACACACACACACACACACGCACATGCACACACAACCACACACACCCACACACACACACATACGCACACACACATGCACACACAACCACACACACCCACACACACCATACACGCAGCCCTCCACACACACACGCACACACACCACCTTGCACAACACACACACACACACACATACAGACACACATAACCACACAGACACACACACACACAACCACACACACACACACACACACACACCCCTACACACACAACAACCCACACGCACACCCCCGCCCACACACACACACACACACACACACACACACCCCCCTGCACACACACAGACACACACACATGCACACACACGCACACACCCCTTCCCCCACACACACACAAACACACATTGTGGTTAAACGTACTGTTATTACATAAGATAAATCCTGATATTATTATTATCCATTCATTGTTAAAAAAGATAAACAACTTCCACACACACACACACACACACACACACACTGACACACACTCACACACACACACACACACACACACACACACACACACACACACACACACACACACACACACACACACAGAGGAACAACATGAGCTCCTTATCTGCTGGTGGCTGACCGCTACGCACGCTGTGTTTGCAGCCAGCTGACGTTCTGGACGTCCAACCAAAGCAACGCCATCAATGGGACCGACGGGAGCGCTTTCCACCCCCTGCTGGACAAGAACGAGCGCCTCTACGTGTTCACGTCCGATCTCTGCCGGTATGTGGAGCGAAACAATCGGTACTGTGTGCGTGTGTGTGTGTGTGTGTGTGTGTGTGTGTGTGTACATGCGTGTGTGTTATGTTTTTTCACAATGTTTTAAATGACGGCCGAATCAATAGTAGATTTTTGGATGCAGCGAATGTCAAATAATAGTTACAATTGTGATAAATATTGAAAAAAATATTTTTTTCAACATACAATATATATACATATATATATACAAAATGTACATATAGATTACAAAGATAATCGAATGAATTACATCAGTGATTAATCTAATTAATCGCATATTAATCACATTTTCTGTGAGAAGCATTTAAAAAAAATTCTAATGGATTTTGGTCGCTGAGTGAATCGTGTGCATTTGTAGCGTCTGTGTTTCGGAGCCGTTAGTTTATGAGCTTGAGGTTTCCATGTTAGATAACTAAAAGTGAGGCTACCGCTGTTTTGGAGAGAAATGTGTCATCTAGAATGAACCGGTTTGCGATACAAGTGCATCGGCCGACCGCCGTGCGATCAAAAGCAACCTTCATTCCGCAGCGCAAGTAAACAAACATTGGCTAGTAGCGCCTCGACCGCTAACAGGATGAAACGTGAGCACATATAACAACAGAGAGCGACAATTATTCGATGATGTAGTTTACTATTATGGATGCGATAATGTGTGTGTGTGTGGGGAGGGGTGGGGGGGGTGGGGGGAACTAATGTTCACAGGCTTTGAACGGCAGGGCTTGTAAACCATAACATCCGGATGGCTGGCGCACAGCGACACAGTTGTATGTTTTCTTTACCTGGCGGTCCACCTCCTATACCGCGAGGGACTCCAAACAGCCGGAAGTCCCCGGCCGGCAACACGGTATATATAGAGGCCTGGAACTCTCAAAACGAACCAGGATGAAGACGGAAGAGGAAGAGAGAGAGAGAGAGAGAGAGAGCAAGAGAGAGAGCAAGAGATTTTAAGCGCTAAATGTCTGACACTGTATATTATTTACCCCTTCTCCCGCCCAAACTTTGATATACGGATGAACCGTCAAGAAAGACATTCATGTTTTGCCGCCGCGTCTAAACTGTAAAAACCAAAACCGTGACGCACGCCCGTACTGTAGCGTACCGAAACCGTGGGTTTTCGGAAGCGTTTCAGCCCGAGATAGCGGCCCGCCACGCGTTGTTTATGCGAAGCGGAGAGGATGTGCGTTTCTCATGGCCTCAGCGTTTCTCGAGACCGTTCTGATATCAGGGTTCTCAGCAGAGACGTGACCACATTCTCGGAACCCGGGGAGGACTGCTCCCTGATAACGTCGCGGAAGAGGACACAAGGAAAAGGCTTGCGTGCTCAAAAAAAGGGACGATATGATTGACTGGTTATGACACGGTTTCGCGTCTTTACCAAATAATAATCAGGGCAGATTAGAACTAAAACACGGGGAGCCGGGGCGCAGAGGCAGACGATCGGGCGAGGCTGGGGTGACGGATAGGGAACCGGGACGGACAGACGGACAGTCAGGCAGACAGACAGACAGACAGACAGACAGGAGGGAGAGAATTCCAGGACGGATGGGCGGGATCTGACAAGGTAGAGCACGGATAGATATGGGTCACGAAAACAACAAAGGAGGTTACAGCAAAAGGAGCAGGGTTTTTGTTTTACCTTTTTGGAATATATCAATTTTTTTTTTGAATATAATAATCAAGTCGGCATATCAACAACAGGGCAATATAAAACATTTAGTCTCAGGTTATGTGCACGTCATGGGAGTGGGCAGCGTGGGTAGGGTGGGGGGGGGGGGGGGGGGGGGGGGGGGGGGGGGCCCTAGTGAGGTCAGAGTTCACAGTCCTGATGGCCTGCGGAAAGAAACTCTCTTAGTTTTCGTCTCTCCGTTCCCACAGTGTGACTGCGGAGGCGCATTGCCTGACCGCAGAAGTTGGTACAGTGTAATCCGCTTATAGTGATCACGTTTGTCCGGGTCAAATTGATCACGATAAGCTGATTGATTACTATAACATTAATACATGTATGAAGTAATGAAACGGACAGCTTTGCTATTTACTGGATTTTATTACAGCAAGTTAACTGAGAAATACTGTACAGTACGTACATTAACGTTACAGTACAGCTGTTTGAAACGCGATTCAAATAGCAAATTAAATGACAGCATTGCACTGTGTAGCTATAAATCAAATACACTACAGTAGGCTACTGTATATGAAAAAAACTGTATACTGTATAACTTACAGTAGTTCCACATATAATTAGGCTATAATTTAAAGCTGTATATTGTGCCGAATAAGCCGACAGTTAGTGCAAATACTATTATTTAATTTAGTGTTTGTATCGGAACGATTCTGTCCCAGGCTTTTTGATCCATATAAGCGGTTGATCACTATATCCGTGATCACTATAAGCGGATTACACTGTACAGGTTTCGTATGCATCGTTATATTCGTTATATTTCCTTATATTTACCGTATATTACTAGCTACTAGTCCTATTGCTCCCACCCCCCCCCCCCCCCCAGCCGGTCAAACAATGTCCTCGCGCTCACAATGTCGTCCCGATGGCGTAAGCTCACAGAAATTTGAGCGGGCCCCCAACCTTGACCTGTAGCACAGTTAGCCGCCGCCGCCGCCACCACCGCCGCCGCCGCCACCGCCACTGCACACATCCTCTCGTCCTCCCACCCTTTCCACGTGTTGCGTGTGGAAAGAATCTATTTGGGAGCCGTGACCCCAGACCCTCATTGGATGTGTGTCAAGAGCCCCTGCCCTTCCCCCCACGCCTCTCTCTCGCTCTCTCTCGCTCTCTCTCTCTCTCTCTCTCTCGTCGCTCTCTCTCTCTTGCTCTCTCTCGCTCTCTCTCTCTCTCTCAATCTCTCTATCTCCCCCCCCCCATCAGCTCTGTGTTTTCTTTAACCTACTTAGTGATTGCGTTCCGCTGGGCTGAGTGAGGGGACATCCTTGTTGTTTTGGCTGAAGAGAAACACACATTCGCCACCGACCACACACACACATGCAGACACACACAAAAACAATGCACACACACACACACACACACACCACGCACACACACACGCACACACATTTCCAGCCGCATGAATCATGGTAATAGAAATTTCATGAGTTCAAACCCGGGTGCCACGCTTGACCCCTAACCGTTTGAAGCACGTTGATAGTGTTGTTGTTGTTGTTGTTGTGAAGGTCAAGCAAAGGCCCTGCTCATTTGGACCATGTGGAGTGTGTGTGTGTGCGTGTGTGTGTGTGCACGTGTGTGTGTGTGTGTGTGTGTGTGTGTGTGCACGTGTGTGCGTGTGTGTGATCGGTGGCTGGTTTAAGCAGCCTCATCTGGCCCAAGACTCTAATCAATCAGTCTGACCAGTCGGGGTCGGCCAGGTGAGGCTGCTTAAACCGTCCACCGAACACACACACACACACACACACACACACACACACACACACACACACACACACTGTACAGACCACGTGTCCAGGGATCGAGCAGCGACACGCCCATGAATAATTGAGTTTTAATAAATATGCCTCAGCTGTCATCTGGTATCAGGTTGAGAAGACCAACACCAACACACAGGGTGCCACTTGTGTGACTTATGTGGGAGAAAGTCAAGCGAAAGGCAATTCTCCAGAAGGTTCTCCAGAAGGTTCCTGGTGTGCTTCCGCTCGCCTTTTTTAAAAGGGGGGGGAACTTTGCGCTGTCCCACCGGCGTTGTATTTGTATTTCAATGTGGGTCGTGTATGCAAACGAATCGTGGTTAACTTTCCTCTGTGCTTGCCTGCACACCCAGACCCCCCTCCGCTACTCCTGTCTGCCGGACGGCGGGAATCTCACCCGCTCGAGTCAAATCACTCCTTGATGACGTGAGTCATGGGGGGGTCAGACTTTGCATCTGCAACACCTGCAGCCGATTTTTCATACCTTGTCCCAAATGTGGATTGCAGGTTCCCCTTTAAAGGTGCAATACGGTACGAACATTTACCTGGCACAAGAATTTCCTTCGGGATAAATAAAGTTCTATAACTATTCTATTCTATGTCCATAACCTGGGTTGCCAGATATTAAACAAGTTGGCACACAAGCACGTGCTACAGCCGTTCTAAAACTATTAAATACCGAATTTTAGATTAGAGATCAGAACAAGACAGATGCCGAAGTCTGACGCAAGAGTCCGGAGTACACCGGAACCGTGACACACTTACATCAGTCCTATATATAGCTTGATGTGCTTTATAATATGCAATACTATAAATACATTGCAAACGTATATATCAGCGGATTAACTTTCAGTGTACGACTCATTTCGTCCTCATTTGCCGCGGTCTCGGCTCGTCTGGAGTGGGAGGAGCCGGTCTGGAGCGGAGCCAGTCTCTCAAACATTGTGAATTTGGACTTTTAAATGCTCGGGGGTCATACTTAATGTTCAAATTTTGGTTCCTGATTCGGCCTTGTGCATAGGACTACAAATGATTCTCCAAATGACCGAGTTGTATCACCTTAAACCAGGCCTCAGCCGACAAAGCTCCACACAGGGTTGGGAAAAGGTCCGTTTCCCACGATTTTCGATTTCGCGGAAGAAATCTGCGTGTAAAACTCTCTGCTTCTCATTAAAATACCAGGGAAAGAGGCCAGTGGTGTTTTATTGCGCAAGTGTGGGCTGTTGTAGCAGCGATGGATGTTCTCCGTGCCGATTGCCCCGGTCTGTATGGAGGGCTTTGTTTCCACCAGAGCACCCGTGGGGGGGGGGGGGGGGGGCGCTCCTCAGACCGGACAGGCGAAACATTAGTGTAGATCACTGTTGTGTTTTGTTCATCAAGAGGCCGACCGCCCCCCCCCCCCCCCCCCCTCCAGCGAACAGGCACGCTGCTGTTCAGTACTGTACACACAACATCACACACCATCAGTTAAGGTCATGTTAGCATTTTTTGTCCTTTAGACAGTCATGTTTTTGACACACAATACTGCATGTTACAATATGGTGTTCAACATGATATCTAAAGCATATACAGGCTAATATAGGTGTATATTTATCGATATTTATATTTTCATTGATTACCATAGTATTTTTGTACTCTTTTAATGTTTAATTATCGTGGTATTTTATTTATTTTACTTACCTGCCCAGGGACTACGGGCGGGAAAATAGTAATTTGCTGAACCCAGTACATAACATCCCTCCTGTGTCATAAGGTTAATGTTCTTTGTACTTGATTCAATTATCAATTCAATTGTCAGGACAACATTACACGACCATTTTTTGAGGCATAACTTCAGAACTGGCAACGCACGTAGCCGCTCTCAAAGGGACAACATTTATGTTTTTGACATACAAACAAACAAAACAGAACGCACGTCTCACCGGCTATCAGCGTCCCAGTAAACGGTGCCTTTGTTGTCGTTCTACATGCAGTAGCTCAGGAGGTATAAGAGCGGTTGTCTGCCAACAGGAAGGTTGCTGGTTCGATCCCCGGGCTCCTCCCCCTCCTAGCTAAGTGTCGAGGCGTCCCTGAGCAAGACGCCACCTAACCCTAACTGCTCCTGACGTGTTGGTTGTTACCTTGCGTGGTCGGCACCGCCGTCGGTGTACGAATGGGTGAACGTGAGGCAACACTATATGAATGCAATCTTTTGATTTACCACCAGCTCCATCTTCATGGAGTTCGAGAAGGACGTGACGGTGAAGGGGATCCCGGCGTACCGGTTCACGCCGCCGCGGGCCGTGCTGGCCAGCAAGGAGGAGAACCCGGCCAACGAGGGCTTCTGCGTCACGCCGCAGGAGTGCCTGGGCACCGGCCTGCTCAAAGTCAGCCCCTGCCGCAAGGGTAAGCCAACGCCGAGTTCAGACAATCTTGTTTGTTATGCTGGTGCCCTTATGCTTCCCCTTTTATATTTTTTTACCCAAAATTAGAAAAGGCAGGCTAATTGACCCTGTCCCACGCTGGAACAAGACTGTTCCTCTTTTCTTTTTCACTTGAACATATGAACATAAAAATAGCTTCTGCTGAACCTACGAAAACGACAGTCGAGTCCAGGGCTTTACAGTATGGCTTCCCATTCACCCATTCATACACCGACGGCGGTGCCAACCATGCAAGGTAACAACCAACACGTCAGGAGCAGTTGAGGGTTAAGGTGGCGTCTTGCTCAGGGGACACCTCGACACTTAGCTAGGAGTCCGGGAAACATTCGTTATGCCGGACAACCGCTCTTAACCTCCTGAGCTACTACCCGCCCTCCCACCACTACTGGAGCTACTCCAGAGCATTTCCCCTAGTAAACCCGGTCACCTGACTCTCTCACCGCCGCTCCCTGGCCTCATGTTGCGTTGCGTTGAAGCCGCAGCCCAGCGGTCACACGTTTATGACTCGTGGGGCTTTCAAAGTTCAAAATTCAACATTTCTTTATTGCCATATGTGTGCAATCGAATGCAATCGAATGCTTACTCCCCATTCGCTCCTGCGCTATTCTTCGAAACATAAATACACAATTTGTAATATAGTACCTAATAAGTACGTGTACAGTAATAATACGTGTACAGTAATAATACGTTTAAAAATGTCCTCATAGGGTTGCCATTAAAAAAAAGTTCTATATCAAAGCTCCAGTGAGATACATTTTTATTGGGTTCTCTTGCGTAATGTTAGTGACAGTGGTGGTGGTGGTGGTGGTGGTGGGGGGGATATGTTATGTAGGTCAGAAGGATTAGTATGTGTGTGTATTTGTAGGTTGCCTCTGTGGGCCAGTTCCTTTTTCTGTGTGTGTGTGTGTGTGTGCGTGCGTACGTGTGTGTGTGTGTGTCTATGTCTGTGTCTGCGTGTGTGTGTGTGTGTGCGTACGAGCAAGTGCCTGTGTGTGCACAGACACAATGGAATGTGTGTCCTTGGGTTTGTGTGTGTGTGTGTGTGTGTGTGTACCATGTGTGCACTGTGTGTGTGTGTGTGTGTGTGTGTGTGTACCGTGTGCTGAGGTGACCTCATGGGTTGTCGCGACAACAGTCTCCCTCGCCCGCTACCGCTACCTGTTGACAGCCACCCGGTTCTCCCGGGTCCCGTCCCATGAGGGGCCGTAGCTCACGTGAGCCTCGGTCTGGAGCCGGGCTGACGTGGGTTCCGCAAGCGTGACCGTAACCATAGAAGAGCGGTTGTCTGGCGACAGGAAGGTTGCTGGTTCGAGTGTCGAGGTGTCCCTGAGCAAGACGCCACCTAACCCTAACTGCTCCTGACGTGTTGGTTGTTACCTTGCATGGTTGACACCGCCGCCGGTGTATGAATGGGTGAATGTGAGGCAATACTGTAACGCACTTTGGATAAAAGCGCTGTATAAATGCAAAACATTTACCATTTAGAAAGCAGCCAGACACACTCTCTGGGTCACGACAGAGTTCCCGTTTCTGCGTTCGACGTGTTTATTGCACAACGGAAATTTGCGAGGGAGTGTGGGAGTAAGCTTGTGTGGGAGCCGGTATTCATCATAAGTCTGCATTTTTCTTCAGAAAAATGACATACGCCTGCACTACAATTGCTATATCCCATTGCTGGCCTCTTCAAACCGCTTCTTTTTTCCGTCAAGCTGTAAAAGCGTTACGCAATGAACAATTGACCGCAATAAAGTTCAACTGATCTGGGAGTTTACGAGAGCCCAGGAGTTAGTTATTAGCGCTTATCTGGCAACACCCCCCCCCCCCGGAACCCCATCCGCCGGCCAGTAAACTGATCACATGACGTGACTGAGGAGGAAGTCGCCTCGCCAGCGCCCACATTGGCAAACCACCTGACCTTGGGGTTGCTGTAAAAAGGTCACGAGGGCGACCTTTGACCTTTCCAGGCATAACAAACAGAAAGAACGTGACGGCGAGACGAGAGGAAAATCCCAATGTGTTTGTCACGCTACATCAACCGGTCAACTGGTGTGTACGTGAGTGTGTGAGTGCGTGCATGGGAGGGACATGGGGGGGGTTCGGGAGTGGGCCTGGTGAGGTCAACCCTGTTCATACGCTGATCACTGTTTTTTTTTTTTGTGCTTTCTCGTAATTGTATCGTTGTATTTTACACTATGTTGTATTTTAGTATTTTTTCAGCGTCAGCGCCTTGGTCCGTAAGAAACCGGCTAAGTGTCGAGGTGTCCCTGAGCAAGACGTCACCTAACCCTAACTGCTCCTGACGTGTTGGTTGTTACGCGCGGTTGGCGCCATCGTCGGTGTGTGAACGGGTGAATGTGAGGCAACACTGTGAATAAATGCAATCCATTCACGTTCTTTTCGAGGTCTCGACGACGCGTCTCCCTTCAGGGAAAAAACTCCCTCGACGTCTTGTTGTTGTAAACATCCACTGTCCACAGCTACCCCCGCCCCCCCCCCTGCACACAATAACCGTACTTGAACGTGTTGTTTTCATCGTTCAAGGTCGATGATGAGGAATTGGCCACAATAGCCGTGACCATATCACCACATAACAATGTATATATATATATAATATACGTATATATACAAAAGACATGTGGGGAGGCCGGAGAGGGGGCCGGTCGCTGGGGGTTTGACAAAGGCGGGAAGGAAGCGCGCGACAAGTGAACATTATTTATGAGGATGCTTAAGTGGATCCCCAGAAGCGGGAAGGATTGTGTGATGTGCGCGGCCATTGTGTGTGTGTGATGAGGGGAAATGTCTGGCTCTTTATTTGGGGTTTTTGTTTTGGGAGGCGAAGCCAAAAGAAAAAGAAAAAAAAAGACGGATCGTATAAAATGTCGTCCTTTAACGACGCCGATGTTTGTGTTTCTTTCATCGCCGCATCGCCCAGGATCATGCACGAGGTCCATCCTTCCTTACTTACCGCTCCTTCTCTTCCTCCTCCTCCTCTTCGTCCTCCTCCTCCTCCTCCTCCCCCTCCTCCCCAGGAGCTCCGGTGGTCGCCTCATTCCCGCACTTCTACCTGGGCGACCCTAAGTACGCCGCGGCCTTCGAGGGGCTGGACCCCGTGCGGGAGCACCACCAGACCTTCCTGGACCTGAACCCCGTAAGGAACCATCTGTGTGCTTTCTCTCTCTCTTTACGCAGAGTCCAGGTGAACTCGGAACACGTGGGTGTTGAGTCTCTTGAGGAAGCTGGCGAGCGGCTCGGTCGTCCTGACATGAGACTCTATTTCAACAACAACAACAACAACAACAATCACTGTAACTCCCCTTGCATTAGTCTGCCTTCCTGCCTGACTGACTTGAACAATGAAGATCTGTACAAGTGATTGATCAATACAAGAGAGAGTTCAGTTGGACTCTGCATAACCCCGCCCCCCCCTCAATAATAGTACTTGACATTGTTTAGCTGAATGTTCTTAGAATGTCACTTCTGCTCTTATTCCCGGCTATTATGCAGAAACTTGTTCTATTAGCCTTGCAACTACGAATGGTTGAAACCTGCTCTATTCTTATCTTTATGCACTACAGCAATATATTGCTGTCTTCTCTTCAACAAATGTACTATTTGTTAGTCGCTTTTCGCTCTGCCTGCTGGCTGACCTACTGACTGACGGATCTATACAAGAGAGAGCTACGTCTGCTTCAGTGAAGAGTGGAGAAACTGCACAAGGGTGTGTGTGTGTGTGTGTGTGTGTGTGTGTGTGTTACACCACCTAGTGTTCCAGAAGAAGATGATGAATGAGGTGCGAAGTTCTTTCAGCCCTTTCTGCCGTCGGGAGTTAGATCAACAGCGGCGACCAATCCCAACTGTGCCGATGCGGCTGTTGCATTCACCTCGAGCCAAAGTGAGTTCATGGTGAAAATGTATCGATGAATCAATAAAACGTGTGTGTGTGTGTGTGTGTGTGTGTGTTTGTGCGTCTAGACCACTGGAGTTCCTGTGCGTGCGAGCAAAAGGGCCCAGATTAACATCTTGGTCAACAGAATTCGTGGCTTCCCGTGAGTGTTTGGCGTTTTTAAAAAAAAAAAAACTAGAGTATCAGTAAAAAAAACTAAACGGTTAATCAGTTAAAAAATGAAATGAATAAAATGGAATTGCTTGCCCTTTCCTCCTCCTTTCCCACATATTGCAGAGCCACAAAGAACCTGAAACGACATGGTATTCCCGGTAATGTTTCTCAACGAGGTAAGCACCTTTTGCACATATTGTCATGTGCAAAGCTTTTTATTTATTTAATTTTATTTTATTGTTTTTCAACTTGGATATAAGTTTCTGCTCAATCACTAATATCAGACTAGTGTCAGTGTTAAATAGTTAAAAGGTTACTCAATCAAACTTTTATTTAATTTATTTTTTATTTCTCTCAAGGGGGTCCATCGCAAGATAAAATATGCATACATAACGCGACATAAATACAACGCAACACAACATTACTCTCTTTCTTTCTTTATTTTGTCTCACATTAAAAGATCACAATAAAATATAAAAAAATTATAATAAGTAATAATAATAAGTAATACTAAGTAATATAAAATAATAAGTCAAGCAACCTCCATCGGAAAAGAACCAAAACAAAACAAGTTCACGATTTTTCCCGCCACCCAGACCGTGGAGATCGACGACGCGTCGGTGCTGCGGCTCAAGAAGCTGCTGCTCATCGTCACGCTGGTGTCCAACTTACCGCTGATCATCGTGGGCTTGGGCGCCATCTTGCTGCTCGTCTTCATCCTCCTGCTGGTCCGATCCCACCGGCAGCGGAAGGTTTGGCCGTTTTCTCCGGTCGTCTGTGACGCGTTTCAAAAGCTATTGGGTTCCTGTCTGCTTTTGACTGGTCACTGTTTTGGGTTTTTTTAATGTTGTAAACGGGCTTATTCACACAAGGCCGCACGATTTCACACCGAAACTAAACTGTTTGCTCGTCGGGTTTCCCGGGTGACAACACGGAAAATAATTCTTAATAATGCTTTAATTAATTAATTAACTAATTTATACATACTAACAGCGTTGTGTGTGCATGTGTGTGACTTGATATTCCCCGTGCAGGAGGAAGTTAAAACCATTGCATTCACCAAGCCTCTCTACGCCGCCTCTGTAAGTGCGCTTTGTCTTAACCATGCGTTAGATTTGCTACATATTTCAACCTCGTATATATAACGCAATATAACAAATGATATGAGTTTTGATGTGAAGGTCTGTGTGGTTAATCAAGGGGCACGACTTGTTTATGAAGGATGGCATAGGGACACTTCCATCACAAACCTAATCCAAAAAAAATCTAATAATAATGAATTAATAATAATAATAATAATTATATTTATAATAATTATAATTATAATACATTGTATATACTGTATATTTAAAAACTAACACAAAATAGGTAACACTTGGTAACTTTTGTGCACTCTGCAGAACCCTGCCAAAGGTGACGCATCCTACACGGCCGTCAGCTGCAAGGAGAAGGAAGAACCCCAGAACGGAACGGACATGCACATGATGCCCCTGGCCGGCGACCAGTAGAACACCTCGCCGGGCGGGGGGGGGGCCAGAGAACCACTCGGACCCCACCGCACTTTTGTGTACAGCCACCTCTATGGATGACAGCCAGTTAGAAGGATTTGATAACGAGGTATAAGGAGAGTAGATTCCACGTCCCACAAGGGATAAAAAAAATATGTTTTGTTATAATTTGCTCTATGATCGATACTTATGGTCTCACCATCACACTGCCTGAATGTCTGGTTCAAGTATTAGAAGTATTACTGCATTTGCATTTGATTATGGACTAAAGGAGAGCGCTTCACTCCTTTTGATACATCTCAATTCACTGATTTGACGTCAGAAGAAAATGTATTCCACCAAATTCCACGGCTTTTCTATGTTTTCAGTAGATTCAGGTTAGGTTATTGTCACGTTCTGGTTGTTTGTTCACTGTGTTTAGCCACGGTGAGACAGTGTATGACACTGCTTGTATATAGATTCGAAGTCATCGTGAACTGCATATATTCCTCTCAATGTATAATATCATCATATCAAGTTAAAAGCTGTGAGAAATATTCTCAGTTTTGTAAAGTTGTGGGTTGTTTTTTTGTTGATTGTGTAATTGTAATGTTTGACAATTTTAGAGATAGCTATATGGCAGATACATTCTAGTAATAGATATTATTGCAGGTAAATTGTAGAGATAGCTATATTGCAGCTAATCACTTCAGGTCTAGTGTCATAAAAGCTAATGTGCTATCATTTATCGTTGTGGTGATGGACGAGTAGATTTTGACACTGCAGATAACAGTATTCTTGCCCTATACCACTACAGTATGCAAACATATTATTTTCAAAGAACGACTACATTTTCAAGTATGTTACTTTCAAATGCTTTTTATTTTTATTTTATTTTCCTAAGCCTGTTGAAACAATGCTGCCTGCCACTGTTACAACCTGGTCCCTGAGTTTGTGTCTGGACAACATCCATTTCTGTGCCCCAGAAATGTCATAAATGTTTTTGTCTGAGTCACAGCCAAGGCTTAAAGTATTGCACATTGATCTTCGATGTGTCTGTGCTATGGCTGTGTACTGTACTGGACAATATGTATTTACTGTAACCGTTACTGAAGGCATTACAAATGTTAATTTCAGCTGCATGATTTTTCTTCGATTTCTTTGCACCGCAACAATATTAGATTCAAGATTCAAGAAGTTTAATTGTCACATTAATTGACACAGAACAATACAAATATCACAGTAGAGTTGTGTGTCTCTCGCCAGGTGGCTGTTTGTCGAGCCAGAAAAGTTCAAAAAAGTTCAACGATCTACTTGAAAGACGGCTTCAAAATACAAAATTGTATTTCAGGCCTATTGAAAGCAGTGGAGTTGTTCAATCATTGAGAATATTCTTAACAAAATGAGGCAGAGTGCTGAATAGAGCTTTTCAGATTGCCTCTTTGTATTCCAAATTATATTGTAAAAAATGTCTGAATACTCTTTTGACTTGTTTGGGCCGAGCATGGCTCTCACACGGTTCAAACAGTAGAGGCGTACCTAAAGAATTGTATGTATTTGAAATCAATCAATTGAAGTGGTATTAGTTTTAGGATTTGTATTCTAATTGATTCTTGGGCCTCAATGAAAGACAATAAAATCTAAATGTTTAATATGACCTGCTTTGCATTGTGTTATTGAACTGTATATAGCTCATTGGCATATTACTTTAAACGCCCGTTAATACAAATTTTGAGCTGGCCTTCCGCCTGCACACACACACCCAACTAATTGAACACTTCCATGTGTAAGTGTCATAATTAAATCAATTATGCTCAATAGCCTTTATGCCATGATTTCAAGGTTTCTATTCATTGCATGTATTTTACAATATTTAACATCAAAATAAATATTGATGTGTAAAATTCAGCCTCTTGAAATGCTGTGCAGACTTTGGATAGAATGTTGAACACAATAATATTTGCATGATGTGGTGTTGATTGCAGACAGTGTAATCAATAATGTGTCATCATTAAAAATAGATATGGTCCACGAACTAAAGATGATGAACTATATTCATATAAGCATCAATAAGCATTTGTATATTTAACTGTAATTTGCATGTACGTTAGTTATTTTATCAATCTGTGGTTTTTGTACTGTATCGCTATGCAACCTGGCACAAGAATTTCCTTCGGGATTAATAAAGTTCTATTCTATTCTATTCTATTCTATTCTAAGCACCACTGATCATTTTGTCTGCACATATTTATAAGAAAATAATCTGGCTGCTATTTTTTTTAATCGATAGGATCTAATTCTCCCGGAACCTTTGAAGTGTTGACTCGTTTCGCAGTCGGACCCACGTGACAGCAAGACCAGCGTAAACATGGCGTTCAACTTCGGCGGCGCCGCGGCGAACCCTGCGGCCAGTAAGTTCCGTTTTTCGTCACGATTACTTTTCGTTAAAGGTCACCCATAAGCATGACGTCACGCGTGTGTATTCACGTGTTGTGTTCTGTTGTGTTGTGAAGGCACGACTGGATTCTCATTCGGTTCATTCGGCGCCAAAACCACAGCGCCCAGCGCGTTTGGCTTTGGCGCCGCCGCCGCCACAGTCCCCGCCGTCGCCGCCGCCGCCGTCGCCCCGGGAGGATTTGGGAGTAAGAACATCACGTTACTCTCCTGTCGTCCACGTCTTATATTGGTCTTCGTTTGTACTGTCTTGTTGATGTGTGCTTGTTTGTCCCGACGGGGATCGTAGTGGTTTCACTGTACTGTACTGTACTGTACTACAGTACAGCATCTACAAGACACTGTACTGTACTGTCCACCACTACAGTACAGTATCTACAAGACACTGTACTGTCCACCACTACAGTACAGCATCTACAAGACACTGTACTGTACTGTACTGTCACCACTACAGTACAGCATCTACAAGACACTGTACTGTACTGTACTGTCCACCACTACAGTACTGTACTGTCCACCACTACAGTACAGTATCTACAAGACACTGTACTGTACTGTCCACCACTACAGTACAGCATCTACAAGACACTGTACTGTCCACCACCACTACAGTACAGCATCTACAAGACACTGTACTGTCCACCACTACAGTACAGCATCTACAAGACACTGTACTGTCCACCACCACTACACTACAGTACAGCACAGCGTCTTATCTACAAGACACTGTACTGTCCACCACTACAGTACAGCACAGTGTCTTATCTACAAGACACTGTACTGTCCACTACTACAGTACAGCATCTACAAGACACTGTACTGTCCACCACCACTACAGTACAGCATCTACAAGACACTGTACTGTCCACCACCACAGTACAGTATCTACAATACTGTACTGTACTGTCCACCACTACAATACAGTATCTACAAGACACTGTACTGTCCACCACTACAGTACAGCATCTACAAGACACTGTACTGTCCACCACTACAGCACAGCATCTACAAGACACTGTACTGTCCACCACCACTACAGTACAGCATCTACAAGACACTGTACTGTCCACCACCACTACAGTACAGCATCTACAAGACACTGTACTGTCCACCACCACTACAGTACAGCATCTACAAGACACTGTACTGTACTGTCCACCACTACAGTACAGTATCTACAAGACACTGTACTGTCCACCACTACAGTACAGCATCTACAAGACACTGTACTGTACTGTCCACCACTACAGTACAGCATCTACAAGACACTGTACTGTCCACCACCACTACTACAGTACAGCATCTACAAGACACTGTACTGTCCACCACCACTACGAGTCCAGGGCAGCTCATGTGGGCAGGAAGGCCACGACCCATAGTAACTTGTTCCCCAGCGCCACCAACATACAAGACCAATAATCGAGCAGTCCGCGTAAAACCCTATAAGACAACTCTGTAGCGTGTCCGTACCTACATACTTAGAGAGCAGGCAAGAGGTCACCAGAACACTAATGTACGTGTCCGAGCCGATCGTGCGTACGAAGAGGTATCAGCATCTGGACAAAGAGACGTACGATAGATACAATGTGCGCCAAACTACTCGCATACCGGTCACTCCTAAGACAATCCCAGCGACTGGTCCACTGCCTCGACCACCCCACGGAAGCTCCAGGAGTAGGCAGACGATACGACGAGAACGAGACAACTACTGTTCCCACGCGACCTAGCAGGTACAGCGGCCATGCGTACCACAAGCACTGCCTCACGGCGATCGCTAGCTGCATCGCCACTACATAGACGAGCCCAACGCCGCCATCAATAGAGCTGAACAACCCCTCGTACACTCAGTCGCACCACTCACCTACAGTAGCAGACCTGCCGCTAGCACCAAGACTGCACGTGCCTCCCTGCCGGCTCCATCAACCCAACCTCAACAGTGACACGCCACTCCCGTACCGACCACTGTTCAGCCTCCGTCCGCCCACCCACGTACAGTACAACAGCCGGCGAGTCTAACCCCAGACACTTCCCGTACCGCTCGCCCAACCGCCACCACTGAGCGAGTGAAGACAGCAATGGTGCAGAGAGACGAACTTAGCTGAACCATCGCAGACCAACAGATACAGAGAGAAATACCACAGCAGAACCAGCACCTCATAGACAGAGACGACAGTGGTTACCTAGATCCAGAGCCACCAATACAGTAACAGGCATCTGTCTTAGACATCTAGTGCTAGTCCACACAATCACATTACCACACATACGAGTAACAGGATCACCAGCAGCGTAGCATACATTCCTAACAGCACAACTGAGCTGGATCCACGTCACTTTACCAGGTCCAAGCAACAGCGAGCAAAGATCTGATGCGTTTTATCTACAAGAACAATTGTACATATACCATATGCACAAAAGCCATCTCTATATGCTTATTTAGCCAACAGTACCCCAGATCACAGCGTCTCCTAATCGCACCAAGATAGTCACTGCTCCCTACTCAACCCTACGAGATACCTCAGCAACAGCGCGTGTCCCCAAAGGGAGAAGTTACCATACTACGCACGCACACGGGGTACTGTCCACCAGCTACACGCGCTACAGTTCATGCGTACTAAGACACGCACACGCTGCTCTCGCTCAGTCACTCCCAGTAGGCCGTGCAGAGTGGTCATGCTACCCATGCAGTCAGCACAGGGTCCTCTATTCTAACGAAAAGACATTGGTACAATTCTAGTTAAACTATTGCCCGTGTTCGCTATTTTCCACTACCGTACCTGACTTATATGCAGTGTGGTCGCACCCACAGTAGCAGACATCAAACTGGAGACCTTTAATATCCCACCCCCGTCCTCTGCGCCAACGATTCATGCCTTATACAGCTGTGCTCGTATATAGCGTTGAGCATAGGTGTTAACCACTGCTTTCTACACAACAAAGTGAGGCCTCCTGTGAGCGGCCAATTGGCTGCAGCCAGCATTGAGCCTACATTTATCTAGAGTCTACGCAAATGGTCGCACAGTGATTGGTATTTAACTTGCGCTGTGATGCCGATGTTGAGGAGCAGGGTGCTAGTTCCCTGTTATCATATAACCAGCCTAGTAGTGCACGATTGAGTAGTGGACGAGGATATTAGACAGTCAAAACAGCAAGTAGACGTAACAATCGGATCTTGATCTTCAGAGGTTTAAGAATTGAACGGTGAGTTGAGAAAGGAATATATAGAAATGATTTGAATAGCGATATAAAATTAGGAAAGAGAAATAGTTGCACCCAGCTCAGTCAGTTTAGAATGTCCTGAGTGCGGACAGAGATAGGGATAGCAGGTAGGATAGATGTCGTCCCGCTATCTTGTTATTAACCTAGGAAGGAAACCAGGAAGCCTTGGACCGTGGTTTGGACATTTTTCCACTCTCCGCAAATGCGGACATCCACATGGCTCGGTGTTTACATGCGTAGTGACGTAGAAACGCAAGGACGCAATTAATGGAGCCCCGCCCCCAGAGACGCTGACTCGGACCCCGACGCGCGCCTCACGGTAGCGTCATTGCGCATCCTTGGCGCAATATCTGTGATGTCCACCAATGTCCAAAACAACAATACGCCCTTGATACCGCCACCTAAACCAGCAGTCACGTTAGATTTTAGAACAAATATAGTGATTGGATGAGAGACGAGGAAAAAAAAAAAAAGGTACCGAAGTTTGGCACCGAATGTTCTGACCTCTGCCGGTGCTCGGTAGTACCGCAGTGATTCGGTCGGTACCAAAAAAGTACCGAATTTTGATACCCAGCCCTAGTACAGCGTCTTATCTACAAGACACTGTACTGTCCACCACCACTACACTACAGTACAGCACAGCGTCTTAGCTACAAGGCACTGTACTGTCCAATGTCTTGTCCTGCGCCTCATGTCTTGTCCTGCGCCTCATGTCTTGTCCTGCGCCTCATGTCTGTCCTGTGTTGTCTCCTCCCGCCACAGCCCTCACCGCCCCCGGCTTCGGGGCAGCCACCACCACAGCTGCGGCAGTGCCAGGGTTCGGGTTCACCCCGGCCACAACTGGTAAGAGCTGTGCAACACACATGTCATCGCATCACGGCCAAGCCGAGGGTAGCTGCTGCTGCTACAGATATTATTAGTCCAGTAAACGGGCCCTGTTCGGATGTCATGGGAGGCACTTGCATTTATATGCCTTAAAAAAAAATTAATTTACATTTACATTGAGGACATTTGGCAGATGCTTTTATCCAAAGTGACTTACAAAGAGTGCATTTGTTGAAGGAGAGGCAGCAATATATCGCTGTGGTACATAAAGATAAGAATAGAGCTGTTTTTGAGCATTCATAGTTATATAGTTATTGCAGTTTGTTTCCGAAGGAGCTTTATATATTAGTTAATATTATGGGAAATACACATGCACGCACACACGCTGTAATGTCGTGTGTTCGTAAGAAAAATGTGTAAGATTGCATTATTTTTTTGTTAACTTCTTAACCAAACTCGTCCGTGTGACCCTGTCCCTCCCTCCCTCTCTCTCTTTCTCACTCTCTCTCTCTCTCTCTCTCTCTCTCTCTCGCTGCCTGCCCTCCAATGGCCGCAGGATTTGGAGGGCTGGGAGCTGCGAACACCACTGCTGGTGGGTTTAGTTTCGCTTAAATGCCAGCGCGGCAGCGGTCAGCTTTAACGTGGGCTGCTTTGGTACAGCTACCACCGCTGGCACTGTTTTCAATGTTGCTAATAGCCTGGCTAGCACATGTAGTTGACCCCCCTTTTTATTTTTTATTATTTTTTTTAATTGACCTGATATTTAATCAGTATCTCTGTGCACATCGACCCACTCCCCCACCCCACCCCTGCCCATCCTCCATTTTCACATCCGTGTGACAGTGTTGTGTACTTTTGTCTTGTGCTTGGAGTTCTTTCAACACGTGCATCTGTAGATTTCTTTTGTCTTTCATTCTTGCATGATTGAAATTGTTTTGTGGCAGAGGTTGAGTTTTGTCATTTGACACAGAAACATTAAAGCCGATATTGATTTTGTAGAATGGCAATTTTGTCGATGAGTATTCTGGGTGTGGCTCAAAGCATGTAATAGGAGATCTTTATTGGCCTTAATATGACTTCCTTTCCGAGAAGAATACGATCATAGACCAAATGTATTGATCGGCACCAGTCTGATGCCATTGATATTCCGATACACCCGACACACTTGATTGACTTGTATGCGCCCCAAACTCGACCTTGAAACCCAACTTTAGGGTCTTGAGGACCAATTGAGTCGTCAATGATGATGAGTTTTTTTTACTTGCTTCTTGCTTCAATATACTTTGTATTATATTTGATACCTGTTTATGCAACCTCCCTGACACATAAATTAGGAGGAGGGTCACTTTGCTTACACAGTTATCAATTATCTAGGCTAAATATATTAAAGCAAACAAAATATATTGAAGCAAGCTACGTCAAACCTGTCCGGGCTGTGCATGACCCCTGAAGTGAAGGTGTGAGTGTGTGTGTGTGAGAAATTCCCCTTTCGTGTGTGTGTGTACACCTGTTGTCATTTTGTTGTTGTTGTTGTTGTTGTGGTGTTTGGATCTCACGTTATGGTCTGTGTTGCTCAGGTGCCTTCGGCGGCTTCGGGGCCAGCACCACCGCCGCCGCCGTGCCCGGCTCCACCTTCAGCTTTGCCGCGCCCACCAACACCACAGGTAGGCGGGCAGGCCTCCATCTCTCTCTCCCTCCCTCCCTCCCGCTGCTCAATCCAGGACTCCAGTCTGGTCGTCTTTATCAATGGGTTTTTATTGGCCATGAATGATGGTTCTCTAATGGCAAATATCTTTATCTCTAGCCACATGGCCTAGGCTACGGAAGTTCTGTAAAATATATTCTGATAACCTCTCTGGGTAACGTGTGTGTGTGTGTGTGTGTGTGTGTGTGTGTGTGTGTGTGTGTGTGTGTGTGTGTGTGTGTGTGTGTGTGTGTGTGTGTGTGTGTGTGTGTGTGTGTGTGTGTGTGTGTGTGTGTGTGTGTGTGTGTGTGTGTGTGTGTGTGTGTGTGTGTGGCACCTCACCGCCACTAGATGTCTCACTCCCTCCACCATTCTCAAGTCTGACCCTTTTACTTTAACCACAACATATTCCACATTATGAGGCCATGCACTACCTAACGGGCTCTAATCATATTACTACTACTACTTGTTGTTCATAACATTTTTTATTTATTTATTTTAAGGAGGCCTGTTCGGTAACACTCAAAACAAGGGCTTTGGGTTCTCCACTGGACTCGGAGCCGGGACAGCCGGGGCGACTGGATTCGGGACTACGTTGGGTTCCGGTCTGGGCGGCTTCGGGGGCTTCAACATCCAGGCTGCCCAGCCCCAGCAAGGTGAGAGACCCTCACCCCACCCATCCACCCCTGGAATTCTATGTTCAGATATAGTACATTTGTCCTACATTACGATTTAGCAGAGGCACTGGTATGAATCTGCAATCTACAATAGTTCTCTCCACCAATGTTCTGCTCTGGATAAATGCTTGTAAACGGCTATTTTAATGGCATATCCATTGGTGTCATTTTGAAACGTGGAGCGGTGGGTTTGTCAAAGAATATTCTAATAGTTCCAGCGAATATTCTCTCTCTCTCTTTTTCTTGATTTATTTTCTTTATTTCTCACTTTCTTTATTTCTCTTTATTCTTTTATTTCTCTTTTCTTTATTTCTCTTTTCTTTATTTCTCTTTTTCTTTCTCTCACTCCCCGTTTCTCCACCCCCCCCCGCCTTCTCCCAGGCGGCCTGTTTGGCCAGCAGCAGCAGGCCCAGCAGCAGCAGGGCCAGCCCCAGCAGGTGCAGCTGTACCAGCAGGTGACGGCCCTGTCTGCGCCCACGCTGCTGGGGGACGAGCGAGATGCCATCCTGGCCAAGTGGAACCAGCTGCAGGCCTACTGGGGCACGGGCAAGGGCTACTACAACCACAGCATGCCGCCCGTTGACTTCTCCCTGGAGAACCCCTTTTGCAGGTTCAAGGTAGGGTTCAAGGGCATGGCCTGGGAGCAATGGTGGATATAAAATTCAAGAACTTAATGAAAAAATTTTAATTATACCCGTTCCCTTTGCTGTAAAGACTGTCAATCGTGTGGATACTCGTGATTCTTTCCCTTGTGATATTTGTGATATTTGTATTGCATCCTGTATTTGTATGTGACTATTAAACGTCTTGAATCTGCTAAATTATGTGCAAAAGAATAATACAAATAATACAATAATAATACAAACGGACGCATGGCATCGTTGAGTTCCGCCACAAGGCGTTTTGTGTGGATGTATATTGATATTTTATCGATATTGTGCTGTCATTTTCTTGTTTTATATGCTGCATTGCTATTGGTGCTATTGGTAAATTGCTATATTTTCAGAACTACTTACCAGACTGTTCTAGCTGTTCTTATTTGCACTAAAGTGTCTGTCTCTCTGTTTCTTGTCTCTGTCTCTTGTCTCTTGCCTCTCTCTCTGTCTCTTGTCTATTGTCTCTTTCTCTGTCTGTCTCTGTCTGTCTCTTGTCTCTCTGTCTCCCCCCCCCCCCCCCCCCGGTGCAGGCGGTGGGCTACAGCTGTATCCCGGGCAACAAGGACGAGGACGGCCTGGTGGCGCTGTGCCTCAACAGGCGGGAGGAGGAGGTGCGCGCGCAGCAGCAGCCCCTGGTGGAGTCACTCTTCAAGCTGCTGGGCAGCAACCCCATGCTGTCCGTCAACGTGGAGGGCGTCAAGGCCCTGCCCGACGACCAGTTGAGTACCTTCTCCGTGGAAACTGATACAGGATACAAAAGGGAACCAACGAGCGATCCGGAGGACCCTTTGGGGCGGCTGAATTTCTGGCAGTTTTATCGGAAACATTTTGTCAAATTTCTTGCCACAAAAAAAAATGATTTAAGGGACTCCTACTATTCCACCAGTTTTAAGGAGGTGGCGGGTTAGCGAGCACCCATTTTGTAATTTTGTAATCCCGGGAGCCACGTTTGGGTGTCGTGGCTCAGAGACACTGGGGCTAGGAAGGGGGGAGGAGGCGGAGGCGGAGGAGGTGCCGGGGAACCGAACCCGGAAACCAACCTTCCTATTGTCAGACAACCGCCGCCATATCTAAACTGAAACGTTGAACGTCGAAAAAGTACATCCATCTTTCGTCATCCTCTAAAAATAGTTGTGTATACGCTTTGCTTCCCCCCCGCTCCCTCTGTGTCGACGCCGCCACCATCACCCCCACCAGGACGGAGGTGATCGTGTACTTGGTGGAGCGCTCGCCGAATGGCACGTCGAAGCGCATCACGGCCAGCGCGCTGTACAGCTTCGTGGAGCAGGCCAACGTCAAGGCCCAGCTGGCCCAGATGGGCGTGCTGATGTCGGTCAGCCGCACAGAGCTCTCGCAGGCCCAGCAGAAGCAGCTGCTGCACCACGCCCCCGCAGGTCAGCCCCGCCCCCATGTACTCGCCGGCGTCGGCCGTTTGGTTCCATGTCCTCACCGTCACCGGTTCTCTCTCTCTCTATCTCTCTCTCTCTCTCTCTTGTCTCTCTCTTTCTCTTGTCTCTCTGTCTGGCTGTAAGGGTCTCTCTCGCTGTGCCTGTCTTGTCTGTCTGTGTCTCTCTCTCTCTCTCTCTCTCTCTCTCTGTCTTGTCTGTCTGTGTCTCTCTCTGTCTCGCTCTCTCTCTCTCTGTCTGTCTTGTCTGTCTGTGTCTCTCTCTCTCGCTCTCTCTCTCTCTCTCTCTCTCTGTGTGTCTGTCTTGGTTAGATTTATTGTCGTTGCATAAATAGCGCAACAAAACCTAGTTTGTCAGCGATGAAAGTACATTATATAACACACACACAGTCTGTCTGTCTTCATGTCCATCTTACTGTCTCACTCTGTATTTTTGTCCCTCTGTGTGTCTCGTGTTTTCTGCCTGTCTGTCCATCTCTCTGCAAGTCTCTATTCTGTCATCATTTTATAAAAAGAACTGAATGCAAAGTTTTAAGACTAAGCAATTCATTAAACAAATGAAGTGGCCATAGCCACCCGTCTAAAGTTACCAAAGTAATGAAAGAGTAACAAGCCTCAAGCATTATATGACCAACAGTCATAACGCATGTTTTGTACACATGTCCTTCCCAGGCGTGGATCCGATCATATGGGAGCAGGCCAAGGTGGACAACCCTGATCCTGACAAGTAAGTCGGGTTATGAACGCAGAGACCGGGGCCTCCTGGGGTTAAAGGGGCCCTATTCTAGTCTGGTCAGCATACCTCCAGGTGGACGCGCCTCACTTGTGATGTCACTATGTCAACAATGACAATTTTGTTCACATGACTTTTAAAAGTGCTTGTAACGGCTAATGGGGGTGTATAATAGGACCCCTTTAAACCAGTGTATCCGGTTAACCTGCTCCCTGCAGGCTGATCCCGGTGCCCATGGTGGGCTTCAAGGAGCTGCTCCGCAGACTGAAGATCCAGGAGCAGATGACCAAGCAGCACCAAACCAGGGTTGACGTGAGTGGAGTGGAGATCATGGACCCACCACCGCACCGTCCATAACAACCGCTACAAACATGTTGTCACCTGGTGAAGTACCGGGAGCCCTTGCACAAAATGAGTTTCTCTTTCGCTTCGCAGATCATCTCTGGGGACATCAGTGAGCTGCAGAAGAACCAGGCGACCACGGTGGCCAAGATAGCCCAGTACAAGAGGAAGCTGATGGACCTGTCCCACAGAGTCCTGCAGGTACAGACAGCCAGGACGGTGTTGTTGGCCATCGTTTGCCCGTGTTGTGTTCTCCCAAGTCTTGACCAGTCTGCATTGGCCGCCTTCCCTGTGGGTGCTGCTGTACTGCTGGCTGGCTAGTTCCATTGCAGACGTAAGCTAGCTAAAGGCTAGTTCCACTGGCCATTTTGGCTAGCTAAAGGCTAATTCCTCAGGCTAGTTCCGCTGGCTACTTCAGCTAGCTAAAGGCTAGTTCCACTTAAGCTAGCTAAATGCTAGTTCCGCTGGCCACTTTGGCTAGCTGAAGGCCGTGAGAGTTCAGATGGCTAGTTCACAGGGTGCATCTCGATCGTATCTCTCTGCGTTCCGCCCTCACACTCTGTCGCTCCTCCCTCCTCACGCCGCTAGGTGCTGATAAAACAGGAGATCCAGAGGAAGAGCGGCTACGCCATCCAGGTGGACGAGGAGCACCTCAGGGTGCAGCTGGACACCATCCAGTCTGAGCTCAACGCCCCCACACAGTTCAAGGTGGGCGGGTGTCAAAATGTGGGTTTTTTTGCCCCACGCTTAATCTGTTATCTCCATGAAGTTGTCAACGTAATTAGTGTCATTCGTTGGTTTGACGTGAACTATAAAATGGCTCAATTTCTTCTTCTTTTTTAATATATTAACAGATGTAGGAATGGTTTTAGGGCCCCATCGTATTAATACATCTGTGTGGTTTTTGTGGACCAGGGGCGGTTGAACGAGTTGATGTCCCAAATCCGGATGCAGAACCACTTTGGGGCGGTCAGGTCGGAGGAGCGCTACAACGTGGATGCCGTCGTCCTCCGGGAAATCAAACAGGTGTGTGTGTGTGTGTGTGTGTGTGTGTGGTGTGTGTGTGTGCGTGTGTGTGTGTGTGTGTGTGTGTGTGTGTGTGTGTGTGTGTGTGTGTTGTGTGTGTGTGGTGTGTGTGTGTGTGTGTGTGTGTGAGAGATAGATTTTTGGTCCCCATCCCGAGTCAGAGCTGGGCATGTTGCACGAGAGGAACCCAGAACCTTTGAAGTCAAGATTTCTTTATTGCCAAATGTAACGAGTACAATGGAATGCTTACTCCCCATTCACTCCTGCAGTGTTCTTCTAAACATACATTCTAAAACGACTCTAAACAGTTAGTAATAGTACCTAATAAGTATGATAAAAAGTAAAGTAGCAATACTCGAAACTGCGAAAATGTAGTAAAAGTGTCCGCGTGCAGTACAGTAATATTCTTACACTAGCATAACAATGGTAATTAGTAACTCGTAGATAGTAGCAACAACACGTGATAATTTGGTCTGGGAGTGGAGTGTCGACTGTGTTGACTGAGCTCATGAAGGGACCCGACTGACTTTCTCTCCTCTCCTCTTTTCTCTTCTCTTTCTGCTCTTCTCTTCACTCTCCCTGCAGCACCTGAAGCAGCAGCAGGAGGGTCTGAGCCACCTGATCAGCGTGATCAAGGACGACCTGGAGGACATCAAGCTCATCGAGCACGGCCTGATGGACAGCGGACACATCCGTGCCGGCGTCCACAGCTGAAACACCCCCCTCCGCCTCCGCCACCACCACCGCCTCCACCATCACCCCCACATCTTGATATCCCAACGCTCTGTGCTCAGACTCCATCACATCATTCATACAACTCCAAAAGATGGTTTCCCTAAAGTTGCTCGAGATATGAATGTGAGACGTAACAATGAGGTTAAAGGGGCCCTATTATACCACCAGGCGCGAGTGTGATTAGCGATCACAAGCAGTTTCAAAAGGGTCATGTGACTTCAATTGCCATTGTGACAGTGACATCACAAGTGGGAGTGTCCACCCAGATGTATGTATGATGAGATCAGCCTACCCCAGTGGACTGTACCAACTGGTACAGACTGATCTTCAGCGGACATCTGGGTGGACACTCCCACTTGTGACCAGAATTCTGGTGATTCTGAAACT
>PIJE02002525.1:46581-65943 GCA_002895965.2 Coryphaenoides rupestris | reverse complement strand
TATAAGTATACTTTTTATTTACCACTCCCTTTGGCAATGTAAATGTACGTTTCCCATGCCAATAAAGCTCTTTAAATTGATGTGGCTTGGGAAAAGAGAATTTGTTGACAGAAGGCAACAACTGTGACTATAAAACTATTTGACAATGGGAGCACAGGAGAAGTTGGGGGGGTTGCGGGGGCGTTAGCTTGTGTCTTAGCGTGTGCCTGTGAGTGGACAAGGCCTCTTGACCAGAAGGGGGAGAGAGAGAGGAGGGGGGTGGGGGAGCAGGTCGGGAGGGGGTCTCAGAAGGGCTTCAGAGTATCAGATATCTGACTCTCATCCATGCAATTGAACACTGTTGTACAAAATGTCCGCCACATAAAACGTGGCGTGCTTGTGTGATTGCATGCAGGGCTCTCTCTCCTCTCAGTGGGCGAGTGCCGGGGCGTCTATGCTAAATAAGTGTCTGGACACATAGCTGTCCATGCAGACCACTCCATCTTACGGGAGATGAGGACGAGGAGATAATACCAAGGTGTCAAAAAAAAAAAAAGTAAATTTCTGTGAACTACAGGGAAAAACTACAACCTACTAGCTAATGTTGGCAGACTGGCGGACTAGCCTCTGAGCTAAGGTGGTTTAACGGAGGTGGCCTCACACAACACTCACAACGCTGCACGTGGCACACACCCGTGCCTGCAGGGCCTGTGTCCCTCCCTCTGTCCCCTGGCTACCCTAATCTGCCCACCCCGTTTCTAGTGGTTGTCTGTTGGCTGGTATGTCCAGCTGGTATGTCTGTTGGCTGCGGGGACACAATGTGGCACACAGGAGCCACAGGATTATTATTCTGGCTCTCGTTTGGCCGGTGTTACATTGTAATTTGGAGTTTTAATTCCACCGATGGGTTATCGTACGTCAATCACACATGTAGCCTCTCTCCAGGGATTAGGGGCTCGGCTGCAGCCTCCCTGCCCAGTGCAACCGCCGCGTGGGGGGTGGGAGGGCAGCGAGCGAGCGAGGGAGTGTGTGTGTGTATGTTTTCTCAAATCAAAGCCTCATCATCAGTCAACACCGCCGTCATCATCCTCATTCCGTCCCCACAATATGTGTGTGTGTGTGTGTGTGTGTGTGTGTGTGTGTGTGTGTGTGTCTATGTGTCCGTCCCTCTGGATGTGACTGGGGTGGGGGTGTCTGTCTGCTGGCCGGGGGTGCGGTGGTTCATGGGGTTCTAACTGTGGTGCTGCTAACTGTGGTGCTGCTCTGCTGTTGTAACCGACCATATAATGACTCCTCCCCCCTCTGTCCATCTCTAATGCACTCTCCTTCTGAACGGCCTCTCTGCATGTAAGTAACAACTGGTGATGGTGGCTCTAACACCCTCGCTCTCTCTCTGCCTCTCTCTCTCTCTCTCTCGCTCTGCCTCTCTGCTTTGTTTTATACTCACTCACTTCCTTGTTCAGTCTCTCTTTCTCTCTCACGCCCTCTCTCTCACCTCGTTCTGCTATGGAAACTATTTCCACGTTTCGTGCCAGTGTTACACTTGGGTTTCTCTTGGTTACCTGCCAGAGCGAAAACAGAGCTCTGGGCATACGGAACCTGTTTTCATGCTAGCCTGTACTGTAAGTTGATTCGTCACATCCACGCGCATTACCAAACCCTGGACGCCTATCGGTGCCGGTGGCATGACCGAAAACCAGTAACATGATACACATTATAGAGTGTCTGATTTAACACCGACTCCAGTCTATACACACACACATCTCTACTAGTAACCAATGCCTGCAGTTCACAAAGCAACAGACACACACACAGTAGATGTTACACACGCACGCACGCACGCACACACACACAGTAGACTCAGTCACAGTAAAAGTGCATCTGGGTCTTACTCAGCAAGCCGTCAGGTGGAGTCAGCTTCTGAACCCAAGTGCCTTGTGGGTATTGTATTTCACATGTCAGCCTTTACCCAAGATGACAGGCTCACGTTACCTGGGGGGGGTGGTCGCTCTGTGAGGAGCCTTCTGACTTCCTACTTCAGACGCGGGGCTAGCAGCAGAATGGCCGAGCGACGCCGCTCCCCTCCCTTTGTTCTCTGGGCTGAGTGATTGACGTACCGGTCAACCCTCGCCGAGCCTAAACCCTGACATGACAAACCCTCACACCTAATGTGTTGTGGCGACGGCCAGATTGGTCAATGCTTAAAAATAGAGTTAGGGGGTGCCAATCGCATCCATCCCTTGTCAATCCCCCCCACTGCCACCCACCCACCCACCCACCACCACCTTCTCTAACCCCCCCCTGTCGTCCACCTCCACCAGGACGAGTCTCTGCAGCAGCTGCAGAAGGAGTCTGAGATCCTGCAGAAGACGTACGCCCACTACTTCGACCAGACCATCATCAACAACGAGATCGATGACACCATCCGGCACCTGGAGGAGGCCATCGACCTGGTGTGCTCGACCCACCAGTGGGTGCCCGTCTCCTGGGTCTACTGATCCGAACCCCCACCCTCCCACCCCCACACCATCCCAGTCCAGCGTAGATCCACCCAGCACACCCCCCTGTCCCCCAGGTGGTTGACCTCCTGCCACCTCCTCCTCCATTGGTTCCTCTGACATCATGACTCCTCCCCCATCTGACCTCTTGACCTATAACAAAGCGTCTCGGATCCCCCCCACCCCGTCCCGCCACAACACATTAGGTGTGAGGGTTTGTCATGTCAGGGTTTAGGCTCGGCGAGGGTTGACCGGTACGTCAATCACTCAGCCCAGGGAACAAAGGGAGGGGAGCGGCGTCGCTCGGCCATTCTGCTGCAAGCCCCTCGTCTGAAGTAGGAAGTCAGAAGGCTCCTCACACAGCGACCACCCCCAAACCCTCCCCACCCCCCCCCCAGGTAACGTGAGCCTGTCATCTTGGGTAAAGGCTGACATGTGAAATACAATACCCACAAGGCACTTGGGTTCAGAAGCTGACTCCACCTGACGGCTTGCTGAGTAAGACCCAGATGCACTTTTACTGTGACTGAGTCTACTGTGTGTGTGTGCGTGCGTGCGTGCGTGTGTAACATCTACTGTGTGTGTGTCTGTTGCTTTGTGAACTGCAGGCATTGGTTACTAGTAGAGATGTGTGTGTGTATAGACTGGAGTCGGTGTTAAATCAGATACACTATAATGTGTATCATGTTACTGGTTTCGGTCATGACATCCGGCACAGCTAGGCGTCCAGGGTTTGGTAATGCGCGTGGACGTGACGAATCAACTTACAGTACAGGCTAGCATGAAAACAGGTTCCGTTTGCCCAGAGCTCTGTTGTCGCTCTGGCAAGTAACCAAGAGAAACCCAAGTGTAACACTGGCACAAAACGTGGAAATAATTTCCATAGCAGAACGAGGTGAGCGAGAGAGAGGGCGAGAGAGAGAATGGGGGAGAAAGACAAATAGATAATACACATACAGAGAGAGAGCGAGAGCGAGAGAGAGAGAGAGAGAAGGCAGAGAGAGAGAGAGGTGTTAGAGCCACCATCACCAGTTGTTACTTACATGCAGAGAGGCCGTTCAGAAGGAGAGTGCATTAGAGATGGACAGAGGGGGGGAGGAGTCATTATACGGTCAGTTACAACAGTAGCACAGTAAGCAGCACCACAGTGAGCAGCAGCAGTTAGTACCCCATGAACCACTGCACCCCCGGCCAGCAGACAGACACCCCCACCCCAGTCACATCCAGAGGGACGGACACATAGACACACACACACACACACACACACACACACACACACACACACACATATTGTGGGGACGGAATGAGGATGATGACGGCGGTGTTGACTGATGATGAGGCTTTGATTTGAGAAAACATACACACACACACTCCCTCGCTCGCTCGCTGCCCTCCCACCCCCCACGCGGCGGTTGCACTGGGCAGGGAGGCTGCAGCCGAGCCCCTAATCCCTGGAGAGAGGCTACATGTTTGATTTCCTGTCCGTACAGATACACAGCTGGAGATTTAAAAAAGAAATCAGCATTTCATCTTCCATTGGTTAAACTTAGTTTAAAACAGTAATACTCCCAGACAACACATTTCTGAAATGGCAAATGAAGAATAAGACTTCATCCTATCCCCACGTCATCAGAAGTAGGACAAATCGGAAATTTGAAACGATCTAATTTGTTTATTGAATTATCTTCCGTTTTGTTTGTTTTTTTACAAACATCTAAAACGCGTTGTTTTAGAAATGTTGCCCAAAATGTGAAGGATGTGTATAGGTGTCAGATGGACGTGGCCGAGCGGTCCAGTCTAGTTCCTGGTTGCCCGTGGTCTGGCCCCCGGTCAGCTGCAGTCCTCCAAGCCGCCAGAATGTTCTCCTTCTTATGAATCTGCCACCGAATCTCCAACTTCTGTGGTTTCTCTCTTGGAGGATTCAACAGTTAAGGACAAGAGGGAGGGGGGAGTGGGCGGTGGGGTCGCTGACCAACATGGAAGCTTGAACGTCCACATGCAAGACACCTCATTTAAAGACGTACACAGATTCATTCAGTGGAGATGGTACATGGTGGGAGACAGGCAGGTGTGTGTTCTGTTCCAGTCTGTGCATCTGCAGCTGTGTGTGCGCGCACGCACACACACACAGAGGGAGGGAGCCGGATGCGTTAAGAACTACAACACCTGACAGGATTACAGTGTGCTCTGTGTCGGGGGGGGTCTCGGACACGCGAGAGGGCCCCGTCTCCCGCTAAAACTTGAAAAAGCGCTGCCTCGCCTAGCTACTCACAAACCAAACACGACGATATTCATGTTTTTCTTTACATCGGTCCGACAGAACGCCAGGACGGGGGCTCGTCCTGGGTGTGCTGGCCAAATCCACCGGTTCCATTGTATGGTTGTCTGGTTGGTTAGCAGGCTTTATTCACTCTTTTCTACTCGTCCTGCGGACGATGGGGAAGGGTGGGGATTGGTCCATATAAATTAATGTAAAATGCTTAAAAATAAAATGTATATATGACCTTCTGTGATGATCAATGTTGTTCATGTCAGCCTACCAGACGTAGCGTAACGTAGCATATTATAGCTCATTCATCAGTAGTTGCCAGTGTCAGAGACGCCATGATTTCTGTGTTTACCTCCATAGACCCATGGCTGTCCAAGCATGTGCCATCACAGATCCCAGACTAACGGTTCATTGTATCACAAGACTTTAAACAAATGAATTGTTTGACCACCAAACAACACCACCACCAGCAGTGACATATGCACAATCGGCGGCTTGCGATTGGCCGAAAGAAGGCGTTCTTGACTCTCCGTGGTGGCACATGATTGGACGAAGCTTTAGGAATACGAATTTCCTCTGCATGGGTCGTACTCATGTTTCCGTCCTCCCTTCCTCGGCCCCGCAGTGTTCGACCAACTAGACCTGGTCACGTACGAGGAGGTCGTCAAGCTCCCGGCCTTCAAGAGGAAAACACTGGTGCTGCTAGGTGAGACGTTGGGCACTGGGACCTCCAAGCCATGTCTGTAGGACAGACCTGGGCAAACTACGGCCCGCGGGCCACATACGGCCCGTTGCGTTGTTTAATCCGGCCCGTCGGGCATTTACATTAACAACAGTCCTATAATACATTGACATTTGTAGTATTCATTTCGCTGTTTTTTTTCATCCTGCAATTGATATCTTGATTGGTTCCACTAGATCAGAGGACACTAATATGCAGACCGTTAATTCAGAGCAATACCGCTACCGTGAGACGCGCTAGACGCACCGAGTCAGCGACTCCCGACCTATAACAAAGCGTCTCGGATCCCCCCCACCCTTCCCCATCGTCCACAGGACGAGTAGAAAAGAGTGAATAAAGCCTGCTAACCAACCAGACAACCATACAATGGAACCGGTGGATTTGGCCAGCACACCCAGGACGAGCCCCCGTCCTGGCGTTCTGTCGGACCGATGTAAAGAAAAACATGAATATCGTCGTGTTTGGTTTGTGAGTAGCTAGGCGAGGCAGCGCTTTTTCAAGTTTTAGCGGGAGACGGGGCCCTCTCGCGTGTCCGAGACCCCCCCCGACACAGAGCACACTGTAATCCTGTCAGGTGTTGTAGTTCTTAACGCATCCGGCTCCCTCCCTCTGTGTGTGTGTGCGTGCGCGCACACACAGCTGCAGATGCACAGACTGGAACAGAACACACACCTGCCTGTCTCCCACCATGTACCATCTCCACTGAATGAATCTGTGTACGTCTTTAAATGAGGTGTCTTGCATGTGGACGTTCAAGCTTCCATGTTGGTCAGCGACCCCACCGCCCACTCCCCCCTCCCTCTTGTCCTTAACTGTTGAATCCTCCAAGAGAGAAACCACAGAAGTTGGAGATTCGGTGGCAGATTCATAAGAAGGAGAACATTCTGGCGGCTTGGAGGACTGCAGCTGACCGGGGCCAGACCACGGGCAACCAGGAACTAGACTGGACCGCTCGGCCACGTCCATCTGACCAACCTATACACATCCTTCACATTTTGGGCAACATTTCTAAAACAACGCGTTTTAGATGTTTGTAAAAAAACAAACAAAACGGAAGATAATTCAATAAACAAATTAGATCGTTTCAAATTTCCGATTTGTCCTACTTCTGATGACGTGGGGATATGATGAAGTCTTATTCATTTGCCATTTCAGAAATGTGTTGTCTGAGAGTATTACTATTTTAAACTAAGTTTAACCAATGGAAGATGAAATGCTGACTTCTTTTTTAAATCTCCAGCTGTGTATCTGTACGGACAGGAGGTGCACTGCTGTGTACATTTCTGCAAAGTGACTTCTTTGCATGGGAAGGGGAGGCAACGCGAGCGTCTGAATAAATGTGTAAATGACTGCAATGTTAAAAGTTCGTCAGTATGAAACATTTTTTTCAAAATATATTTCCTTTTATGTGGTGAAAAATAAACCGTGTGGCTCTTTGTTTGTTTTTTTGCACAGACACGTTGCACACAAACACACTTTGGTTAATAGGGTTGGCGTCAGTGCTTGAAGTGGGTCAAGAAAAGTGGCGGTACTCATGTTAGCGTGCTATTTAGCTGGCTGTTTGTCACAGCAAGGGGACAAAAAGACATAAAATCACCAACTATTTGCAAAGTTAATACAAGTTACGAGGTGAATATGCGGCACTTTTGAGAAGAATCACAATGGTAAAAAAGACAAAGGATTCAACCCTGGAGACGTTAGTTTGAGGTTGTTTATTCCTAACTAAAATAAACAAAAATAAAGACTCGTTATCAAAAGCAACCTACTGCAGTGCAAGTTGGCAACATTGGCTTGTAGCGCTGACTATTAAGATTAAAGATCAATACATGTAACAGATGTAGACAATTATTGTATGTTACCAAAAGGATAACTGTTGAGGAATAGATAGAGGGAGAGATAGAGAGGGATAGATAGATAACGAAATTTATTCATAAAGCGTTCAATCTGTCAATCTGTTCAGGTCACTTGTCTTTTCACTTTTCTTTTTGCCTTGATACAGTGATACCTTTAGAAAACTTCCATGCCGCATCCGCAGCCAACTCTTGCTGAATGTATGGTCTACCTTCAGCAAAATACACATGTTGAAAATAGTCTTCGTTTGGATTACTCAATAAATCTGTCTTCGAACCCAGGGTAGACTGCGACCTGAACGCGCGGCGTATCCAAAGCATGTAAAAACATCAAAAGTTTCCTATTTGGGTTCAGGCAGCTAGAAATACACATCAAATAGATATGGGTACAAAATAGCCATTTTTCTTTTCTTTCTCATTTTTTCCCCCTTTTCCTCTTTTCCTTCTCCCCTCTTTGGCGGACGAATGTTCCCCAGCTTGGTGATGTAGAACAATTAATTGATGGACTGAACGACAGCGAAATGAGAGTACAGGTTAAACTCAGACGCCCTGTGACAATGAGAGAGTTCCATGGTATGGTGCTTGCTGTGGGAAATGTTCTTGCTACAAGGGGTGGGGGGCCCAGGAGGGGCAGACAGCGACTTGTTTGCTGGGTGTGTGGGAGCACTGAACATCTGGCCAGGAACTGTGATGAGAGGAAGGGACAGAGGGACCACAGGGAATACTAAGGGACAAACACAAGGGGCAGCGTTTGGTCCAAACTGAAATACTGGAGACCCCATAGAGGAACATTACAGACATTAACACCAATTCTGAGCCAGAACCAGTCCACCTAACACCCTACGTGGGCGGACAAACGACAAGTGGAGAACATGTGCCCTGAAGATCACAATATGAGAGGAGGGATGGGAGACAATGATGAAGGAATAAGCATTGTGTCAAAGAGAACAAAGATGGGAACGGAGAGCCAGGGGCCCCTACGTGCTCATCACATCTACATAGACTGCCAGGTGAATGACAGTCTATAGAGGGCTGATTGATACAGGAGCCTCGGTCACTATTAGGGGAAAGGTGTTGGACAAAGGGGGGGGGGGTTTGGCGCACCCAGGTGAAGCCCAGTCAGGGAGTGTTGCGTACGGCCACGGGGGAGATCACTTTGAAAATCCAGATAGGAGATGTGGAGGTAGAATAGGAGGCCTGGGTAGCTCCCATCCAGGATGACCTGATATTGGGGCTGGACTTCCTTCGGGCCACAAAAAGTCATCTGGATCTAGAAGCTGACCTTCTCATGCTGGGTCGGGGGGGACAGACTTTCCAAATCGCTGTGATTGGGCAAGTGCCCCAGACCGGAGTGCTCGACCCCCCAGGGGAGAACAGCGAAGCCCCTATTCCAGAGATGCTAGCGGCAATGTGTACACGGGCTTACGTCATCGCAAGGAGAAATGGTGCGACGGTTAATGGTGGAGTTCATAGACGTTTTCTCTACAGGCCCTGATGACATTGGCTGCACTTCAGTCGTACATCACCACATCGACACGGGGAAAGCTCGCCCCATCCGCCAAGCCCCATATCGTCTGCCCATCCACAGAAAAGCAGCGGCGGAAAAGGAGCTACAGAGGATGAAAGAGGCTGCCGTCGTTGTCCCATCCAAGAGCCCATGGGCATCGCCAGCTATCCTGGTTCCAAAGAAAGATGGGTCGACCCGGTTCTGTGTGGACCTCCGCAGGCTCAACGAGGTCACCATAAAGGACGCACACCCCATCCCCCGCGTAGATGATGCCTTGGACAACCTGGCAGGTTCACGTTGGTTCTCTACACTCGACCTGAGAAGCGGGTACTGGCAGGTACAGTTGGACAGAGAATCGCGGGAGAAAACAGCTTTCTCTTTGGGACAGGGGCTCTGGGAATTCACAGTAATGGCCTTTGGACTTTGTAATGCCCCAGCAATGTTTGAGAGGTTGATGGAGACAATACTCGAGGGCCTGCCTAAGTCGGCTTGCCTGGTCTACTTAGATGTTTGCTGTCGTTGCCTGGTCTACTTAGATGATTTGCTGATTCATGCCTCTACCTTTGAACAGGAACTTACCAACTTGAGAGATGTGCTGGAAGAACTGTGGCAGGCAAATCTAAAACTCCACCCTCAGAAGTGTCAGCTTTTCCAGCACCAAACACTGTTTCTGGGTCACATTGTCAGTGGCGCTGGAATAGCCATTAACCCAGAGAAAGTCTCCCAGCTAAAGAGCTTTTTGGGCTTGGCAAACTATTACCGACGTTTTGTAAGAAGTTACGCAGACATTGCCAGTCCCTTACACCGGGCGGAGTTGGTGAAACCATTCAGTGGGGAGAGGAGTGCATCATGGCATTTGTGGCCTTGAAAGGATGCCCTTGGTCACTTCCCCGGTCTTAGCCTACCCGTTGCCGGACTGCCCTTCACTTTCCCGGTCTTAGCCTACCCGTTGCCGGACTGCCCTTTCATTCTGGATACTGATGCCAGTGACAAAGGGGTGGGTGCAGTACTCTCCCAGTTGACAGGGGGAGAGGAACGGGTGGTAGCATTCTACAGTCAAACGCTTAGCCAACCAGAGTGAAACTACTGTGTGACGAGGTGTGAACTGTTAGCAGTGGTGAAGGCTATGGAGCATTTCCATCCTTACCTGTACGGACAGGCATTCACCATCAGGACAGACCACACCTCTCTACAGTGGTTGACCAACTTCAAACACCCTGAGGGCCAGCTCGGTCGGTGGCTGGAACAGCTCAGTCAATACAATTTCCAGATTCAGCATAGAGTGGGGAGGCTTCATGGAAATGCGGATGCCCTTTCTCGCTGCCCATGTCTGGAGACCCACTGCCTGCACTGTGAGCGACGGGATAAGAGACAGGAAGTCATGCAGATAGATAGACCATAAGGTTAACACTCTGGAGACCCAGGTTCAAGGAGGCAAAAAGAGACCTAAAATCACCTAAACCATTTACAAAGCTAATACAAGTTACGGGGTGACTATGCAGACTTTTTTAATAAGTATCACGATTGTAAAAAGATGAAAGATTCAACCCTCAACCTCATACTGTATAGCATCAGATGATGCTCCGTCCATTCAATTCTAATTACATGTTAATCATGTGTGAAATATAGTTTGGTAGTTCAGATGAGGGGGACATCAACTAAGCAAAAATAAACTTTTGATAAGTCATATTATCAAAAGCAACCTATTACAGTGCAAGTAAACATTGGCTTGTAGCGCCGACCATTAAGATTAAAGATCAATACATGTAACAGCAATAGTTATTGTACATTATCAATAAGATAACTGTTGAAAAACGTAAATCGGCAATTTATATTGGCTATGTAGCTCTGCGAATAATATGCGTTCATTTTTTTAAGCTGTTATTGATTTGATTGTTTTAATCAACATTAATGCATTATTTAGAGAACCCCAGTTTGCATATAACCTCGGCTCACTTGGGACATCAACGGAGCGGGTACTAAAAAAGTACCAAGTACCAGTTTTTGCCTGGTGGAAACGCTCTTAAGCGAGTTTAGTTAAGCCGGTACTACTACCACTTTGAGCACTGGTTAGGGTGATAATTAAATGATACATACTGTGAGTTCATTTCATAGAGGTGGCTACTTGCGTTAGCCCTGCTAATGAGCTTCTTATCAAGTTATCCCCAAAGCATTGATCTTCTGGTTTGTAATAAAATCACATTTAAGCGGGATGAAAAACTATTTACTGTGGCCAACTTGCGAAATCTTTTCTCTAAATCGACGTACGGTGAATACATATTGGGACGCTAACGAGCAGGCCCCAACTTCCCAGCACTTTAGACTCTACACCAGGTGCCCCATCGCAAAGGATGTTCGGGTAGATCGCATGCCATTAAAAAAATTAATTAGATGTTATCATTCATCCTCCCTATGAGATTTGCCACTTGATTGACGTACAGGGCAGACATTCTGAGGTCTCGTCTTTTCTAACACACGGATCACCGCGCATGTGCAGTCAACCGCGTTGTTGACCAGGGGGGGTGGCATGACAAAGTTCGTTAATTTTAGATTGTTGACGGGGGGGGAGTTCGATCGGAAAATGTTGGTTTTATGTCCGTGTGCTTTATACTTTTGTAATATGTGGTTCTCAATAAAATTCTTGAAATAAAACAATTCAGAATTTCCCCCTGCGCCCCACAGTTTGAGAAATACTGGAGTAAGGTAATGACCAAAAGTGTACTGAATTGTAGTGTGCCACAAGGGCTCATGCAGTTATGCAAGGTACGCCAAATTATATTGTATATATATGAAGTATACTCGGGATATATTTAGCATTTTTAGTGTAGGTATGTAGATCATTTTGGCATGGTCATTTTAAAAGTAGCTCGCAAGTTGAAAAAGTGTGGGCACCCCTGCTCTACACAATCCTACCCCCTAATAGAATTATGAAACACGGGAGCCCACTATTGTGCCAGCAAAGCATTGTGCTCTCGATCTCGAACATGATGCATTCTGTGATGGTTTTTTATTTATCAGTTCCACCGAGTGATTAGAACGAGGGCCAGGACACGATGTTTCACCATAAGCATAACGGATTGACGGCCTGGGCTACCTCAGGACAATGTGGTTTTAGAAATCGCCTTCTTAATATAATAACATTCAAAAGATGCGACCGCGAAGCAAAAAAACAACTTCAAACTCCAAATAAAATGTGGAATATACTTTGATAAAGTGTGGTGGCTTATTGAGGAAGAGCATTCATTGTAAAAAATACAATGTGCAACCCATACTGAACATTTTCCCCTTGTGATTAACGTGCAATTACAAATTATGTTTTGTTGAATCCCATCAAATAGGATATCTGTTCAAATTTCACACATACCTTACTTGCATATCAACAACATATCATTTCTTTAGCATTTTTCCATAATTGACATGGACGACGACACACGTCTCATTAATTCATGACCCAAAAATAAAATAAATAATATAATATATGACCAATATTGCAGCAATCAACAATGCCTTCATGTACTGCTGCAACAATTGGGGCCAAACTCAATTAACTAGTAAGCCATTGAAACATTTGTTAATTCATGGGCTTCTTTCTACAGATTAAAGTTTGGCATATGCTCTGCAACTATGACCCGCTCAAAATGCCCTCATCGCGACCCACCAGTGGAGAATCACTGGTCTCGCTGGTACGGGATGCAAGTAGCTACATTAGACCACTGATTAATGGCAGAGATGAGATGGAGATGAGCATTCAGGCCCGTGAGGCTCCCCGTGCACGTCCTCGCTGCGCTGTCGGTCTTAGTCTGGTCTAATCCCACATTAAATGGGCTGACATGAGCACAGATTAAGTACAGTTCACATGGATGTTAACGCCTTTCAGAGGAAAAAAGACTAGCTTTTACAGGCGGTTTAATGTTAAAATGGGCTTTTCTTTATTAGGGAAAATTATAATATAATTATAATATCTATAATAATATCGCCCCCCCAAAGAATCGCCACCTTATCGTGGTGGTTTGGGCGCCCCCGTGACCCTGGGAGCTGTGTTGTCCGGGGCATTAGCCCCTGGTAGGGTCTCCCAAGGCAAAGTGGTCTCAGGGGAGGGGCCAGACTAAGAGCGATTCAAAGACCCCATGAAAAGACTCCCGGAAAGAACAGTCACCTCGCCCGGACAAGGGAAACCGGGGCACCCTTCTGGAGCCAGACCTGGGAGGGGAGCTCGTCGGCGAGCGTCTGGTGGCCGGACCTGGATCCACGGGGCCCGGCCGCACCAAGCCCGAAAAGACAACGTGGAGTCACCTCCCTCTGGGCTCACCACCTGCAGGGAGAGTCATTGGGGTCGGGTGCATTGTATACCGGGCGGTAGGCAAAAGTGGGGTCCTGGGCGTGCGGATCCCCGTCATCGCCGACTGGTTCTAGGGACGTGGAACGTCACCTCACTGGCGGGGAAGGAGCCGGAGCTGGTGCGGGAGGTGGAGCGGTACCAACTAGATATGGTTGGGCTCACCTCCACGCACAGCCCCGGGTCTGGAACCAAACTCCTGGAGAGGGCTGGACCCTCTACTTCTCCGGAGTTGCCCAGGGTGTGAGGCGCCAGGCGGTCGTCGGGGATACTCGCAAGTCCCCGGCTGAGCGCCGCTGTGTTGGAGTTCTCTCCGGTGGACGAGAGGGTCGCCTCCATGCGACTACAAGTCGCTGGGGAGAAGGCTCTGACTGTTGTGTGTGCCTACGCACCAAACAGCAGCTCAGAGTATCCGGCCTTCTTGGAGTCCTTGGGTGACATCCTGGAAAGGGTTCCGTCCGGGGACTCCATAGTTCTACTGGGGGACTTCAACGCACACGTGGGCAATGATGGAGAAACCTGGAGGGGAGTGATTGGGATGAACGGCCTGCCCGATCTGAACCAGAGTGGTGTTTTGTCATTGGACTTCTGTGCTAGTCATAGACTGGCCATAACAAACACCATGTTCGAACATAGGGTGGTTCACAAGTGTACCTGGTACCGGACCACCTTAGGCCAAAGGTCGCTGATCGACTTTGTAATCGTATCAGCAGACCTGCGGCCGCATGTTTTGGACACTCGGGTGACGAGGGGAGCAGAGCTGTCAACTGATCACCACCTGGTGGTGAGTTGGATCAGATGGCGCGGGAGGCTGCCAGACAGACCTGGTAAACCCAAACGTGTAGTGAGGGTGAACTGGGAACGTCTGGTGGAAGCCCCTGTCCGTAGGGTCTTTAACTCCCACCTCCGGAAGAACTTCTCGTGCATCCCGGGGGAGGTTGGGGACATGGAACATGAGTGGGCCATGTTCAGAGCCTCCATTGTAGAGGCTGCAGCTCGGAGCTGTGGTCAAAAGGCTGTCGGTGCCTGTCGTGGCGGCAACCCAAGAACCCGTTGGTGGACACCAGCGGTGAAGGAAGCCGTCAGGCTGAAGAAGGAGGCCTTTCGGGCCTGGTTGGCCCAGGGGTCTCCTGAAATAGCAGACAGGTTAGAGGAGGCCAAAAGGACGCAGCTTCAGCGGTTGCTGAAGCAAAAACCCGGGTGTGGGAGGAGTTCGGGGAGGCCATGGAGCAGGACTTTCGGTTGGCCTCAAGGAGGTTCTGGCAAACTGTCCCGGCGACTCAGGAAGGGAAAGCAGGGCTTGGCTCAGGCTGTGCTCAGTCGGGGAGGAGAACTGCTGACCCAGACTGAGGATATTGTCGGGCGGTGGAAAGAACACTGAGGAGCTCCTGAACCCGACCAGTACGTCCTCTGGGGAAGAGGCAGAGTCTGAAGACTCGGGGGAAGTCTCACCCATATCCTTGGTAGAGGTCGCTGAAGTAGTCAAAAAGCTCTTCAGTGGCAAGGCGCCAGGTGTGGATGAGATTCGCCCTGAGATGCTGAAGGCTCTGGACATTGTCGGGCTGTCGTGGCTGACACGCCTAGTCAATGTAGCGTGGAGGTCGGGGAGCTCGGAGTAGAGCCGCTGCTCCTCCGCATCGAAAGGAGTCAGCTGAGGTGGTTCGGGCATCTGATTAGGATGCCCCCTGGGGGCCTCCCTTTGGAGGTTTTCCGGGCACGTCCAACTGGGAGGAGACCCCGGGGTAGACCCAGAACCCGCTGGAGAGATTATATATCTTATCTGGCCTGGGAACGCCTCGGGATCCCCCAGGAGGAACTAGAGAGCGTGGCTGGGGAGAAGGAAGCCTGGGGGGCCCTGCTTAGCCGGCTGCCACCGCGACCCGACCCCGGATAAGCGGACGATAATGGATGGATGGATGGATAATAATAATATCTCTCATATATATACACATCACGTGAGACAGTATATCACTCTTATCATGTGAAACATATGTGAACCCAGGCGGCATATGGGAAATGAAAAAAATTGACAAATATAATGCTGCTGATGTCGAGTTAGAGTGCCAAGTCACAACAGACATGTTCGGTTACACAGAGAAACAGCGGTGCCGTGATCACATGATCACGCTCGGCCCCTGCATCCACATCCACATCCGCCAGCGTACGGCTCAGCTCAGACCTATAGTGAGATAGTATCGAATGTGCCCCTCTGACAAAGCAACCGGCCCGCAGGCCCCCTCAGTAACATGGGTCTAGAACGGCCACTGGAACTACACATTTCTCCAAAGAAAAGATACAAAATAAGACAAATGCGACGACACTGCAGCCGTCCACCAGACGCTGCTGGGCATCGCATAAGGCATGGAGTTAATTAATGAGGAGGCACCGAGGGACACTGACCAGTGACGGCGGTAACGGCCAACATGCCTGTCATCTCATGTGGGACATGCCAGGATTACAGACCTGGAAGAGCACAACAGAGCACATCATACAAGCACGCAGTCGCCAGATGACAAAAGATGACTCAGATGTGCCATCCGTTAGATTCATGCACTATATTATCTTAAATACAATTAAAAGGGCAGATGAATTGAACAGATTCTTACTTGTTTGTTGCCACTGTTTTCTGCGTCCATGTTTGATCAACTTCATGGTCCGTGGGATGTCAGCACATGGGGGGTCATCCTTCCTATCCCATGCGTGTCTAGATGTTAGATGCCTGCAGCAGCTTGCAAGCCACACAGCTGCACAGGGATGACACGGTGGTGAAACAGGATGGATTAGTGCGTGTGGATGCCTCTGTACTAAGTGCAAACTGTCCTCCCATTAGGGGTCAGTGTGTTGACGCACTCAATCATTACCACACACACACAGCCATCTCATAATGGCAGTCAAATCCCCTGGATGGAGAGAGATAGAGAGATGGGTGGGGGGAGCTGAAGATGGGCGGGCGGCAGGATTTAGTGGTAAAGCGCCACTCTGGGGACGCGAAGCAAGACGCTGGCCTGTCACTTCGACACATAACGCAGCACTTCATGCAGATTAAAGATTACACACCGAGATAGAGAAATGGGGTTCAGATTGTATTAGTACTTGGTCATAGCTATCAGTGCCGGGTACAGTGTATAGCACTCCGAGGATCCTGCCTGAATTTGCATTTTGAAAAACGAACTTATGGCAGCCAATGGGACTTTAAAATAGATTTCCTTGGCCCAGTTATGAAAGCCACGCAGCATGTCCCTGTAAAGCACACAGATCACCTTACTGAACCCCTCTGCTCCACAACTAGGGGTCTTATTAAAGAGCACACAAGGCCCCCAGGTCTTACTCATTTTAGCGCCATTTAACTGAAGCACATTATCAGAACGACACTGTGTAAAATAAACAGTTGACTATACAAATGTTTATGTATTTTTAAAAAATAAGTAAACCTTTATGCCTAACGCAGTTTTGCTACCATCCTCCACTTTGCAGCTACACAATGCAAAGGGCTACCAGCCAACAAGAGTCCTCTGCGAATAATCAACATGCTTTTTTTTCTGGATACTTTTGCATTCAAACTTTAATTTTGGTAAAATCATACATTAATCGCACGGCTTGAGTGTTCCTCATGCAGTGCGTTAGCATCTAGGCTAGTACAGAAAGCAACGGCTACACCTAAAGAGGCCCCGGCTTCTCCGCTGGGAGCGCCGAGCGGGTCGCCATGACGACCGGTTCCGCTCTCCCCCGGGGAGACACGAGAGGTACCATATAATGCAAATGCAACAGGAGAATAAACCACATTTGTTTCTTTACAGATTGCCATGTGCCAGACATTCACTGGAGAACAAAAAGAAAAGTCATCAGGTCAAATTAGAGTTAAGAAACAAACAATGCACACATTTGGAGAATCTGAAGACTTCTGCAACGACATGCTTAGGATTTTTTTTTTTTTGCTCTTTACACAACTTTATTCCAAACCTTGGCATTTTGTCACTTCCATTCCAATTTGATGGCCAATTGCGAATCTAATCATGTTGTATGGCCCTGAGGAGGCCTTGAAACAGCTGTGGATATGAATTACTGAGTCCAATGCGTCTTAAACATTAAAAAGCTCACACTACCCCGAAATATATAAATTTCACGCATACAGGTGACATTCAACATTCAAGTGCCAGTGTTTTGTACTGTCTTTTGGTCAAGTTTCTGAAACTTTCAAAGAATCACTTTGAGGCTTACAAAAATAAATATTTGTCAAAAATGCTTAATAAATTACACAAAACTAGCAGCAAAAGTAGAATCTAGAAATCTGTGTGCAAATGGCTAAATTCCCCCAACTGCTAAATCCCCTTGGTCCCAAATAAATCCTGGTTTAACGTTGAGAACCCTTCCCTTTGTAAACAAGCTGCGCTTCTCACCACCGCCTCACTCACACACACACATTTGGAAGCTTGAGACATATATCCAAGACATCTATATAAAACTCTAGATATGCAATAAAATAACTTTTCTAAAACCGATGGCACATACGTACAAAGGGCCTACACCTAAAGAAGTAGCACCATTCAATCCTAAATTCAAAACTGTCAGTGCATCCGCTTTTTAGCTCAATTTCTTAAAAAAAATAAAATAAAAAAAAGTTTCAAGGCACAACACACCTGAGGAGCAACACAGCATTAAAAGGTGAAATACTCCCATCTCCTCTCAATGGCTGCTCCTCAGAGGAAAAGCGTTGTCTGGCTTCACAGGTGCCAGGGGCTTTTGTGACACGTCTGAGCAGATGAACTCCCAGGGGAGTTGACAGTACTATGTCCCCATAAAGGAAGTGGACTCCCTATTACAAGAAAACAAATAAATGATATACTATATATTTGGGCCTCCCCCGCTCCCTGCCAGTTTGTAAATGCAGAGATGGAAACCAAAGCCACTGACAACAATGATGGTGCCCGGGAATCTACTCCTAACTCCCTGAAACGTTCCCGAGAGGCTGGGGAGCTGCAGCCACCGCCTGCTTCGTCCACCACACGCGCCGAGCAGCGCCTAACCCTCTGTGACACCGCGCCCCCATGCCTGTTGCTTTTAAGATGAACCATGCCCCCCCCCCTCCCTCAACGCAGCTTGAAAAAGAGAAAACCTTTGTAATTAAGTTAAGCCTGCGACTCACACCCCCCTTTCCTTCTTGACCAAAAAACAAAACACTCATGCGTAGAATAACGTCTCCAGATCTCCCGGCGCCAACGCCCCGCCCCGCGGTCCTCATGCGGCCATGTTGAACTCAACCTTCTGGATGGCAGGAATTTTTTGTTTTGATACACATCAAGGGAAACGTTCCATCAAAAAACCGTCCTGGTTTTTTAACCGTGCACGTCTCCCCCCGCCGCACCGAAATGTCTCGAGTAAAAACAAACAAAAAACACCGCCCACTTTATGTAGCTAGCGCTAGTAATAGCTAGCTGCCGTAACACTGTCAAGTCAATTGAGAAATGTGGAGTGGTGACGTCCAGCATTGCAGATATCCTAGATTTTAGGCGCCGGTGAGCTTTGGGCCACCGAGCCTTAATGACTGTTGATTAAGATCACAACAGGAATGGCTATTTCAAAGACTACCATGTCCTTTTAAAAAGGAGCTTGTCCAGGATAGAGTGAGCACAAAAGATAAGGAGTCCAACTCCTGGTCTCATGATGTTGGACTGGTTTAGTTCCCCGTGCTGGAATGTCCCAGTGGAGACGCGTCATATACCAATGGCTCTGTAAGCCATTCGTACAAAAGGCTACATTGATGTCCCTGCATTAATTTGAATTCAAATGGAATCATGACTCGTGTGAGCCACAACGCCCCAGTGTTTGCCAAGGTTTGATTAAGTCCAAGCTAATTTTGCTTTTTCACCAAATAAAACGGTAATAACAAATTTAGAGCTCTAGGCCAAGTTCATTTGGTGAAATGATAACATAAGATTTCCTTTTTTTTCTCTTAAGATTTCAAAAAGGCACAGTACATTAACATACAAATGATCCTCAGGTTATTTGTTTTCCATGGAAAAAAATAAACCAAAATAAAATACTCTTAACAATGAGTCCGAGGTTGCTGTCGGACTTGGCATGTCAGCGTTAATGCCAGCGTCCATGCTCTGTGAGGTGTGCGTTTCTCTGTGGGCTCCGGTGGGCCGCAGGCGCTGGTGACTTGTGGTTACATCACGCCGCA
>PIJE02002525.1:30969-46571 GCA_002895965.2 Coryphaenoides rupestris | reverse complement strand
GTAAGCAGGAAAGGAGTGATGGGAGGAGGAAGTTGTACTAGAAGGCTATCTGCTGAACCATGAAACAAATAAGTTAAAAAAGCAACTGAAAAATGGAGACAGGAACTACGATAAGAAGCTTTAACTGACAACCATTAACCTGCAGCCATCTTTGGGCCCATAAACCGTCCTTTACAATACCACCCCCTGAGAGGATGGCCAATACATTCCCCAATAGGATTCATCAGTGACCGATTATGGTTACGAAATAATTTTTCACATTAATGGTTATCAGAATAAAAGCTTTTTATAAAAGGATGGCAGGAGGGGTGGTTGGAGGCACAACTCCAGGTCAATAGTAGTGAGTCAACGACACCCAAAGTGGCCACAGACCTAAGGTCAATAAACAGCAAACGCTGGCCTCTGCCATGTTCTCAGCACATGGCAAATTGTAAGGGGTGCATGATATTGACATAATATCCCGTTATTCTTCATGAATATAAGTTTGATATTCGTAACCATACGCAAAGCAACCCAAAATTATGAGAAAACGCATTAGAGTCGTAACATACCAAAACAACAAGCTTCCATACAACACTAAGGTTTACTCAACATACCTCTGAGGGAGGGCTGGTTGCCAGGCTACAGGAGATATGTTCTGGTCACCTTGATCAGAGTGGGCATTTATTATAACGTTTAAACGAGGGCAAAATGTATCAGAGAGCTCTACCATACTAATAACAGGCTGGTGCTAAAGGATTGCCTGTAATCGGAGTAGCATGTGTTTCCTCTTTGCATGCTCTTGAGTTGAAGCACCACCATATGTTCAAAGCTGCGTGCCGACTTCACTTTCGGATTCACTCTTGGGCAGGATTCCTCCGCACAGCACTTGTGATATTGTACTTTTCCTTTTGAAGCATTGTTTAAGCATTTAACAAATTTTACAATTTCTGAAATAGGGGGAAAAGCACCGCTATTAGGTTTGTGGAGAAGCGCGGCTATCAGTGTCTGACTGCTGCTCTGTACTCCCTCCCCCCTCACTGTCGAGGCACCCCACACGCCGCGTGGTATGCTCCATAGGGCATGTTGGTTTAGTGGACCCGTACGATCACACTTACATGTGACAGGGCAACTGGTCAATGAAACACGATTATATAGAGGTTTCAAACGGGCTCTAAATCAAACAACCACGCGACACAGCCAACGGACACATCTCTCCACAAGATAAACGGAATATCGCACACTTTCCAAAATTCTCAGTTTTCATATGCCACAATATGACATTGTCAAATCACATTGAGTCAATATATCGTGCATCCCTACAAATGGTCAAATTGCTAAACTGTAGAAACAATGGTACATGCCTCTGAACAAAAGCTCACCATCTCCATGGTGATAAGAGATGAATGCGCATATCACAGCAAGGCTGCCCGACATACACTATACGATGCAATCTATGCTGCATCGGTAGTTAGGGTGACTGCTTGGTGTGTTGCCATGTACTTGGATGAGGAAGGCTACCAGGTGAAAGGTAGATTGAAAGCCTTTTAACATCCATTATGCTACACCTACCACCATTTTGGTTCGTTTCATACAGCCCCACTTACTAGATTTGAACAGAGCACTTCCCATGGAGTGACTAAGTGCCATCAGTTGGCATGTCCTGGCATTAAAAGGCGAACAGTCATGCTGTGCTTCTCTCCTGGTGAAGGTGTTCTTATTTTTAACCCGACCATAATGCAAAGGCCACTCCTACGGCAGGACTGAGAGGAGTGCCCCCATCAGAAATGACAGGGCTCAAAGAAACCAAACGGAAAAATGAGGATGTCAGCTGGAGGGCAGGGGAGGGGATGAGTTGTGGGACGTGAAGTCTGACGTGCGTCAGACATTACAATCATATAGTCATACTTACCAGGTTTCTCGGGGGTATCTGCCACATTTTCCTCACTGGGTATGACTAAGATAAAACCAGACCGTCCAGTAAACGCAAGGCTGTCCAGTACACAACTTCAACAGCTTTGAGGTAAGAGTTCAACCAAATGTTTACACAACCCTCTTCAATGGCACATTTCCGCTATTAAGCTATACAAACATTTTTTACAAGTTAAAACAAATAAAGGTAATCTGACTTAAAGGTCTAGATCTTTTCACTGGCTCATTTCTAACAACCGAATTAAAACCAGTTGGCTTAACAAAACACAATTACAAGTAATGGGGATGGGTCAGTATTATTGACGAGGGGACAGACAAAGGAGATGGGAGGTTGTAGTCCGACATGCCCATCGGTATTATGTCCCGAACCTGTTGCGTTGAGGAGATCGAGGAGGAAGGACCTCTTGTCACTATCCTCCACCCAGACAACTTTCTGGGTGATGTTTTCGGAAGTTGAGCCAACACGCCCCACAGCGAGGAAAATGTAGTCCTCCAAAAAGTCACGGGCAAGGATCTAGGGGGAAGAACAGACTCAGGACTCGCACAGGACTCAGATGGCCGCAGAACAGCTGGTTTAAACAAACTATCCTTCATAGTTCCTACATACCTGGATCTCCTTGGGGAAGGTGGCGCTGAACATCATTGTCTGCCGATTGCCTCTGGGTGGCATTGTGTCCTGTTCCACAATGCGTCTGATCTGGGGCTCAAAACCCATGTCCAACATGCGGTCAGCCTCGTCCAGCACAAGGTAGCTGCAGAACAACGCAAAGTGGTCATGGGTCTGAGCATCCAGAGGGCTCTGAATGTTTTGGTTGGTGTGCCTTCAAGAGCATACTCACTTGCAGTAATCCAGGCCAATCTTGCCCCTCTCCATCATGTCCACCAGACGTCCTGGTGTGGCCACCAGAAGGTGGCAGCCTCTCTCCAGCTCTCTGATTTGCTGACCAATGTCGGCTCCTCCGTAGACCACGCAGGGACGCACGCGGGAACGATAAGCCACCTTTGGAAAAGAAGCGCATTGAATATCGACATCCGAACACCTTTTCAAATACTTGGTTGCCAGCCCCATGCCACGGACTCACCTTGCGGGCCTCATCGTAGATCTGCAAGGCGAGCTCTCTGGTGGGAGCCAGGATGAGGGCGATGGGGTACTGCTTGCGGCGGCCGTACTTTCCATTCTCCTGCAGGATCCAAGGAGAGCAATGTGTGAACATAACAGGCATACTGTGGCTGTAGGATCCGTGTGTGGTTACCACGGGTGATAAATATAGAACTTGGTTGACCGTACGTGTCCACTGTTCTTGGCGGCCTGCAGAGCATCTCCGGGCCCTTCGGTGTAAATCTGACTCAGCACGGGCAGCAGGAAAGCAGCGGTCTTTCCAGAGCCTTAACAGCACAGAAAGAGAAACCATGTACTTCAGATCTGCATTTTAAACCATTTGGGGGAGAACCCTTAATACAAGGCGATGCGTTTGTTGACATGTCGCATTCGAGCACTGACCGGTCTGAGCACAGGCCATCAGGTCCCTCTTGGACTTGATGATGGGGATGGCGTACTTCTGAACGGGAGTGGGTCTGGTGTAGCGACTCAGGGTAATGTTGGCCATGATGATCTCCCCCATGTCCACGTCATGGAACTGAAGGACAGATGCGCAGTTTAGGACTCAGGACTCACTCTGGGTGTCGGAAGTGCCTGTCGAATGTGTTCAGGGTCAACATTGTGCGTCGACTTACACTGTCAATATGGGGCGGGCAGTTGTTTCCGGGTCGGCGTCCACAGGAATGTCGTCATACTTCTCAAAGTTGATCCCAGTGTTGCCCCCGGAGAACAGCTCACTGTAACCCAAGACAAAGTGTGAAGTGCAAGTCAACCTGAAGAACATTGGTAGAGAGTTGCAAGAAGCGTCATAAAAACCACTTACTGTTCCAGGCGCTCGTTGGGCGGTGTGGGCTTGGACCAATCATCCTCCTCTCTGGAGTCCTCTCCCCAGCGGCTGCTTCCTCCGCTGTGGAAGCCCCCGCGCTCATACCTAAACACACAGAAAATGAGCTTAGCTCCAGGTGATCACTTGTATTCATGACCCAACACATTAGCTGTGAGCGTCGCCATTCATAACAGCAATACACCAGGTTTCTTACCTTCCGCGTGAGCCCGATCCACGGTCGTTGAAGTAGGCAGACTTGCCCCGATCAGAGCGACCACCAAAGCTGTTGTAGGCACCATCCCTGGGAGGCACTGACCAGCCTCCATCTTTGTTGTCGTAGCCGCCAAAGCCTAAAGCACAGCAACAGAGTCAGAAGTGGACCAAAAGGAAGACCCAAGGGAAATTTGCTGACCCTTACCAGCAGTGTTGTCCTCGTCTTTGACACAATCATCCAAAACTCATCCTGTGAACCTAGTTGTTTGCTCTACTAGTGAATAGCCTATGGACACCATTCCAAAAATAAAAACACCAAAGTGGTGGTAAGCGTAGACATGGGCGTGAGGTTAGTGGTCTCCCTTCTCAAGTGTACAAACTTGTCTGTCTTCGGACTAGGCATGATAGGTTATTCCCACCTGCATTCTGTATTGGCTGAGTAAAGGAGCCTCCGCCCCCATTACCATGGTAGGCGCCACGGCCACCTCTATCATTGCGAGGGGTCCACGCCTGCCATAGCCCCCGTTCGCATGGCTGTCATGGTAACCATTCACGAAGCCATTGCTATGTCCAGCGTCCCATCCGGGTGAGTCTTCATGACAAAACATGGAGAAAAAAAAAGGACAAATCCTTGTGAGCAACAACATACAACAGTATGTGTGTGGAAAAAAATAAAAATAAGAATATATATATATATATATATATATATATGCAGCCTCAATATTTAAGTAGCGGTGCAACGATCATTATCAGCCAATATACTCCCCAATCACGTGAACGACCAACTTAACAGTTGCAGATTGCTGGAGACCATCACACCAATTCCAAAGACATGTTCAATCAAAGAACAGTAGGAAACGCAACCATAGACAAAGTCTTGTTGATCTTGTTATAGGATACAATAACCTGCCTCAGGTTCTTTTTTTTTTTTTTAACTACAGGCAAACGCCACAATGGCAAAAGTGGCATCTTGACCATCTATATCTGGGAACCATGTACAGTGCCGTGAAAAAGTATTTGTGCCCCCCCCCCCCCCAACACATTCTTCACATTTTGTTGTCTCAGATCCTGAATTTGAAATGGATTAAATTAGGACTTTTCCCCACTGATCTTCAAAGTCTTGAGCATCATGTCACATCATGTCACCCTAAATTTCAAATATTGACTAAAAATGTAAAACCGTAGTCAGTGTGAAAAAGTATTTGCCCCCTTTGTTTAGAATAGGGCTAAATCGGCTCAGGAGCAAAGGTTTTCTCATCATTCGATGTAATGGAATATCTGCAGTAATGGGGTTTTGAATCATTTTTCCTTAAGGAATTATTCACATTTGTGCATTCTTGCATGCACAACTGACATAAGGTGCCTCCAACGCATCTCAATGGGGTTTCAGCTGTACCACAGATTCTGCAACAAAGTGTTTGAGTACAGTGTGGAATACATGGTTGACTGAAGGATGACAAAGACTAGTTCCTTAAGCTGCAAAGAAAAAAGAAATCACCCTCCTGCTACTGTACTTTATAATAGAGATGGGTCATTTTCCAGTGGTTACATCCTGGCAATTTTCATATTTATTTCAATGGGGAAATTAGCCAGGAGTTCTGGGGCGGGAGGGTGATTTTTTTTTCTTTGCAACTTAAGGAACTTTGCCATCCTTCAGTCAACCATGTATTCCACACATGTATCTCAACACTTTGAAGCAGAATCTGTGGTACAGCTGAAACCCCATTGAGATGCATTGGAGCAGGGGTCACCAACCTTTTTGAACCTGAGAGCTACTTCAAAAAGGAACTGGGCGGACTACTTGTTTGATAAAAATGTCCTTAATAACAAAGTTGCACAGATCACCTTTTAATAATAACATATGTGACGAGACTGTCCGATCACGTCAATGTTAATTATTCCTCAATAATTATTAACAATGATTTCCACAACAATGATGGTAGGAAACATTAAAACATGCAACAAACTTATCTTCAAATCATGTCTCGTTTGTACCAACCACTACCATTGTAACATTTTTGAACAAATCGTGAACTCTGTCCCATGTTTATACAAATTATCAGTTATGCAAGATAAAAAAAATAAATAACTTTTTAATGAATCTTATTGCTATTGAATATGCCATTCACCAACGTTAATTTCGTAGCATAACACTGGGTGTCAAGCTTTTTTTTTTTTTTTTTATTTCAAATGTCACTTATTTTTTTCTTAATTAAAAAAAATATATTTTATTTAGACGAGCATGCCTTCCGGGCGACTCGCGGGGTCCCTGTGGGCGACCGGGTGCCCACGGGCACCGTTTTGGCTACCTCTGCATTGGAGGCACCTTATGTCAGTTGTGCGTGCAAGAATGCACAAATGTGAATAATTCCTTAAGGAAAAATGATTCAAAACCCCCCGTTACTGCACAGATATTCTATTACATCGAATGATGAGAAAAGTTTTGCTCCTGAGCCGATTTAGCCCTATTCTAAACAAAGGGGGCAAATACTTTTTCACACCGATAACTACGGTTCTTAATTTTTAGTTAATATTTGAAATTTAGGGGAATTCTTTTGATGGGACATGATGCTCAAGACTTTGAAGATCAGTGGGGAAAAGTCCTAATTTAATCCATTTCAAATTCAGGATCTGAGACAACAAAATGTGAAGGTGTTGGGGGGGGGGGCACTTTTCCCAGCACTGTATATTGACTTAATTCAGTTTAGCGCGCAATTGATTGACGCAATTGTATTCAATACAAGGATGTAAATGCAATTGAGCATGTCATGTTCTTGATTAACTGCGCCCCTCAACTCATTCCCCGCCAAAGACGAGTTTACTCGTTTCAAATCCAACGCTTCCCCACCAAAGCCGAGCTTACTCGTTAATAGGTGTTTTCAGTGGCTTACACTAGATGGCGCTCTTGCACACCCTGTGAGTAAATCTGGGACTTCCAGGTAAAAAAAAAACAAGCGGAAGAGACGCACGATCAAAAGAAAGAAGCGAGAGGTGGTGTTAGGACTGAGTTACACTTGTGTTGTAATCAAATTTGCTAATTGCACCAATTGATCGGCACAGCCTATAAAAATGCTGAGGCGCACGCATCCTCCCTTTGGTGGGCGGAAAATGTAGGGTTGCACCTGAAAGGGGCTGCGGAGCGAGACACCGTACTACTGTAAAGGCTGTGGTGTCCCCTTACATTCTGGGCAATGTTACACGATGTACCACTCAAAGTGGAAGTATGCTCCATAATTTTATGGATTGTATGTATTTATGTACAGTATGCCGTGTGTATGGATGGATGGAAATGAAGTCGTTTGAAAATGGCTGTCAAAAATGCACTTCTCCCTTATTTTGAAAGGTGAATTATAAATGCATTTTTTTTTTTATATATTTTTATTTTGAAGTTTGAACTGAGCTAAGCTTGCACTTGAAGTTACATGGAAGTGAAAAAGCAATGAAACGAAGTCTGTTTGAAAATGGCTTCAAAAGCACTTTTCTCAGGGTTGTTTTTGTTTGTAAACAACCAATGTTCAATTGTTTGATGTGTGACTCATGCCAAAAATAAAACGGTCAAACCACAAAATGCAGTTTTCTCAGCTTCCTGTTCAGACTGGTGTTTTCGGTGAAAACGACCGACATTCAAATGTCAGTAACTAAAGAACGGAAGAAGGCAGAAACAAACTTTTTTTCCCTATGAAAGTAGAGGCTCTCTTCTATCTTTTGTGATATTCAGTGTTTACATAGTCATAGAAGAACATATTCTGTGGGTCTTGGGAGATTAGTCAAAATGATCAAAAACCCTGGCTGTGGCTGGTGACTTTTTCTTTGAACCTCTGGCGGGGAATGAGTTAAGGGAACTATGGGACAATTCACAATGTTAACTGAAAAGCAGAATTAGTCCTGATTGGTTCATCCCTAATCTCAAGTCCAGAATAGCCATTAATGTCCACCTATGGAGCTCAGTCCAGCAAAGCAACTGAAACGTGGTGTCATTTCTCGTTACTTGACGTTCAGTATCAAGTTGAAATCTATATTTTTTCCAACCCATTGGCGGAACTAGCCCTCTTAAATGCCATGTATCAATGGGCCCGTGGGAGTCTCTGGAACATGATCCTGGTGGAGTGTGTCCCAGAGGAGCCATATCCTGCCTGTGCTGCCTTGAGGGGACATTTACCACAGCAATCTGCCCAGCTCTGCACACTGGCTGTGTCATCATTCCAGTCCGTGGCCACACCGTTATCAGTGCAAGCTGGGGAAGGGGCTGGGGGTGGTAGTGGTGGACAATGGACAGTTAGCTTCACCAAAGTGATGTTGCTTGCCAAGCAGCCACACAATGCCGCAGCAGGGAAGCTCAGAGCACTCAGATCTAGGTTGAAAGGGTCACAGGGTCTAGTCTTGGACCTGTGAACCACAGACCTTTAACCAAGCACAAATGTTGTGTGCTCACATCAAGCACAGCAAGAATGCAAATGTCTTGGGAAATTTGTTACACTACTGGGACTGGCAGTGCTTGGCACATGGGGCACACACTCATTCTGTACCATGTGTAACCATGTCCAAACACTGTAGCCAGTCACTAATTGACACTTATAAAGGAATGGTTTCCCATATACTTCAGATGCATTTGTCAAACCACTATCTCGCAAATATTAGGATAATTGTGTAACAGCGAACACAAAAGAAATCGCCAGTCTAAAGCAACAGACACCGTGCCTGGTCATTAGTGAAGACAAGCCCACTGCTAGCGCTGCACAACCTTTAAGCCCAGGTACCATGCATCAAAGGCAACAGCAAATGTTAAAGGGTGCCCAGGTCCTGTTTACTTTGCCCATAAAAACACTTGGATCATTTTGACGTGGGCATGCTGATGCATAGTGTTGAGTGCTGTTAAGCAATACAACAAGACAGGTCAGTGGCATAACATGCAGATGTATCCATTTGTACCACATCTGTTTGGCCAACCCTCATTGTAGGCATGGTAAAAGGCAAGCTCTTGAGCACCCAGTCCTGGTTGAAAGGTATGAAGGCAGGCTATGAAGAGTTGTGCCCAGCATTACAGGTCCAAGCTGAAAACAATAACTCCAACATTGACTTTGTACTTAGTTACCACCTACAGTTATCCCATTGGGTGTCAGCATCATTCATCACACTCGGCATGCCATGTTTGTGTGAAATGCTTAGGAGAAACATTGGGAATAGTATAGGCAACAGTTGCCACTGTCTCCAGGGTTGGGTGTTACATTCACAAAATACACACAAGCGATGCAACTGCACTTAACCTTTGGCTTGTTAAAAGCAATTAAGACGCCATTACTCAACAAATCGTTTTTTGCCATGATGGTGTAATGCCAGGTAAAACAGGCAGAAACTCTGTTACTCCTAACCCTTTCAGCAGAGAAAAGCACATCAATGAATAATGAGCTCGTCGCCATGTTTGAGTGGAATGTGTAGCGCAATGAACAAGCCCTCCGCCCCTTCACACTGGCTTTGCTGGTGTAACTGGCCATCTCGTGCATCTGGGAATGCAGGTTGCCCTCAGCCAAAGCAGACAGAAGGGACTTAGAGGTTTACTGGTGCCAATGAGTAACCGCACTGTTTACCACCAGTGGTATAACCATTTCCTGTGGTGGAACAAAAGAACAGCAAAATAGAAGACCTTTAAAGTGTGCAAAGACATTGTTATAGTTGAATCATGACAATGTGTCGTCATGTGCTGTATCTCAAAAGAGGCTTTTAAAAAAATAATAATAAAAAAAAAAAGACAAATGCCAACTACAACCAACTCCTGCCCGCAGTACAAATGCACAAGAAAAGGGAAGGCTTTCCCAGTCAAAACTTGCAAACATGTTTATTTTATAGGGCTGTCAAAGTTAACACATAAGTGCAAATTAATTTTACGTCTCTAATTTACTTGATGGGCGTTCTTGAACACGGCAAATTAAAAACTGCTGCCAAGTCCGAGTGATCTTTGATCTATACAGAATTGACATTCTTTCTGACCAATCTACCAGTGTTTTGTTTTTTTTAGATGCATTGTTTAGTTTGCCATTAGTTTTGATTTGAGCATAATTGGCAAATTCTTGACCCTTTGTTGATTTTGTGTGATGCTTAAATAATTCACTGCACTCAACATTATGTGCAATATTCTTATATTCTTTCTATCATGTGCAATACTTCCCCTAACCATTATCACAGCTGTATTACACTTAAATTATGCCAAATTGTTTTCGCTGTCTGATTACCTTATCTTGCAGATATATTTTAATATTTTGACTGTACATTTGTAATCCGTTAGTTTATTTGTATTATTCTGTTGATTTCACTATTGTACTGTCTTGCTGTGTAACCTGGCACAAGAATTGCCTTGGGGATTAATAAAGTTCTTAATAAAGAACTTTAATAAAAATCTTCTCATCTTGTGTGAGATGCTTGGTCACATCACCAAGTAACGTCAAATGTAGCTGGCTTCATTCAGTTTGCCATGTTGTGATCTGGGCATTTTTATTATGCTAAATGCAGTACCGGGGAGGGTCTCTGGACAATATTTGATTTGCGTTCATTGGACCTCATTCTCGAACTTTTTCTTAAGAGTCTTCTTAAATATCTTCTTACGAACTTTGTAATAACAAACTTCAGAAATCTGCCCGCCGGATTCATGAACGCGGGGAAATGTGTTCTTAAACCGCCAAAGTGTTCTCAGCTGCGCTCCCCCGATGAGGAATGCCACTCATTCTTAAATGGAATGCGCGTGCTCGTACACCTGAATTAGCATACAGACACGCCCCGCCAGCTCCTTATAAGGGCAACAACAGGACCGTGTGCACACAGAATCATGCCAAAGCGAACAGTGAAAACCGATGGTGCACCGGCCAAACCAGTCACATGTCACATGCAACATCATACCAGTAAGATGAGCAGTGGAATGTTTCTCCACTGGCTCTTACAATGTACACACTAAGCAAGGTCAAGAAAATAGAACCAACAATGAAAAATAACAATAGAGAACAAGACGGCTGAGAGCAGATTCAATTGTACAGTTGAGTTAAATACATGAGTAGGCTACTTGTGGATCTTGATAGGGCCTATCATGGGCGTAGAATTTAGTGGGGACGCTGGGGACATGTCCCCACCAATATCCAGCGACATCCACCCCCCCATCAGAACCGCGTGTCAATTCTATTCCCCTATGTCTATATCCACGCGATTGAGTTTAGTGCTTATTTATTTATTCACTGCCATTTTCAGTGTTCGTGTCGTGCTTTTATTTATTTTAGGACATCACGATGCCTCGTAGAATCATGACTATGCATGTGAAACGTAATTGTTAATGATACAAATATTCTCGTATTTATTATTATTATAATTATTTACATCCGAGGATGTCTGTAGAATTGATGTGAACGCAATCACCAATGATTTCTCACAAATTCAGCCCTTAAGAACATGGGCGCACTCCAAATAGGTCGCTACGACTGCTTTTCCGCGTTCTTAAATCCTGTTCTTAGCTAAGAACCAATCCCAGATAAGAAAACATTCATGAATGCCAGAATTGTCGCAGGAACTTCGTAAGTAGAGTTAAGAAGAAATTTCTTCGTAACTCCATTCGTGTCCATTCTTCTTAACTGCGTTGGTGAATGAGGTCCATTGACGTCCGTAATACATACAACACACAATACACAGTTGCATAAACCAAGCATACTATATACTTTTAATAGGATTACAAATTTGGAAGATAGCTATACAGTATTTTTATTTTACTGTAAAAAATGTGATAAAATGTGTATTTGATTGACAGCCCTGGCATTTTAATTGTACTCCATCTGGGATGAAAATCACCACAGAAGAGTGGTAGTATACATATTTGATCCTGCCCAAGTCGAGATGTACATCTTGACTGGACGGGATGAGGAGAAACTCACCATTTTTTCGAAGCCTCTTTGTTCCTCAGGTGAGGTGGAATGTATCGCCCTGAGAAGGTCGGAACGCAGTTGTTAAACACGAATACACCCACAAAATAAAGACACTTGCTTTAACTGAGAAGGGGTAAGGTTTTCTTGCAAAAAATATATATATACTTACGACCGGTTCCTCCGCCTTGTCCGTCAACAGAGTTCAAGTCTAGGCCAGCAAGCTACAGAGAAAAAAAATACTTCAGAAAGTAAACCAACTACAGTACTGCTTCACGCCAAACGCCAATGACAAAAGGAACGCGGAAATAACGCACTTCAACACGATTAGTATTTCGGTTCGACGTCGTAATCGTGCGTTTATCGCGTTCAAATCACGCAAAAACTCGCTTAAAACGGGTTGTACCGCGAGAATGGCGTTACGTTACACAAGCGCCGACACCAGGGTAGCCAACAACGACACCACCGCATCAACAACACGCTTACATAAACACACAGCGAAAGAATGTAATGTACGTGTCTTTAATAAATAAATAAAAATTGAAATCCCAGTTTGGTGCCCAAAAGAAAAAGACCGGCCCGCAAAAAACATTTTTTTTTCCTCCTGCGCCACGTTCCCAGTAGCGAGGGCCGCGCTAAGCTAACAGCTAACAGCACACCGGCCGGCGAGAGAACCGGCGCGGCAGCCAACCCTCGTTAAAGAAGTCGAATTAGACCTTAGCACTGTATTACCACCCCCGCCAAGACGTTTATTATATTCTAGGCATAATTACCATGGGTTTTGTGTAAATCATTGCCAGTCAAATGCTGATTTCGAAACGCAGGCGCGACTTCCGCCATGACTCTTCTCCTTGGCGACGTTCTAAGTGCCACCATTTTGCCAGCCAACGTTAGCATTAGCGATAGCCTAGCTAACCGGTTAGCAAGAGAAGACTGGAATTGAATTAAAGAATTTGGGGTAGAACACACACGCACCGACACGAAAAAATATATATTGGTAAATAATGGGGGAAACGGAAGAGTCACCCACCTGCTGATCTAGACCGTGTTGAGTATCGACGACCACATGACTCATAACTACTGAGCACAGGGGGGATTATTCTCAGGAGAAAGGCTTTTCTTTGTTAGCGCGATCGATTCCCCTTTTTCCTTCACAAAACACAACTCGTAGGTATAATGGATATAAATCTATCGAGATCAATCAATATTAGGTATTAAAAATATGTCGACTACTTAAATTAAATGAATGGAAAATTAAATGATTCGGACTTCCGAAACGAGTCTTTTCTTTCTCCGAGCTGTTCACCAGAAACCCTTCCTCAGGCGAAGCTTGACTGTAGTGGAATGAGAGAGATAGAGCCCGTCGCCTAGTACCGCGAGATATCGTCACACTAGCAACTGGGCGACGCGGCAGACATCGCGATGCTTCCTCGTGGCTTTTGATTGGCTGGGAGTCCGAAAGCGGTCGCTATGTGCGTTTCGTAGTTCCGTCCGTAAACGCATTTTCGTCTTCCGCAAAATAGCATATTTATGGTGACTGTCAATCACCTGTCAAACCCCATTTTTTTAAATCTTATTTTGTATTTTATAATAATATATATAGTAAAATATATCTCGTTCTTTATAAGTATATTTGAGATACTCATATTTAATGTATTTATACATTTGTACATTATACATTTATTTATATATGATTGCAATATTGCAGCTTTTTTTTGGTACATATTTCTTTGTTATAGAATATCTGCAATTGTACATTTGTAAATCGACAATTGTAAATTAGATTTGTTTTGTTTTCATTTACCACTCGCTTTGGCAAGTAAATGTACGTTTCCCATGCCAATAAAGATCTTTAAACTGAATATTCTCTGCTAGTTGTCATAGTGGCGCCACCTGCTGGCAAATTACAGAACTGTATAATATTTTTTTGTATATTTATACGATTAGACTTTTATTACTTTGCAAAATTTGTACTGACAATGTTGTCCGATAGAACGTTTCCCGCGATACAAACCAATCGTAATAACTATATTGTTGTATTGTCGTTTCGGGAAAAATGCAGTTTTCCGAACGAATATTCAACGTCTAATACAACGTTTGTTTGTTCGTTTGTCTTTATTTATTTATTTCTTTATTTTATTTTTTTGTCAATAAAATACTTTGCTCATGCCCACATTTCTGCTATTTGATACTCAGATTTCGTACAGATTTCGCAGTTTACCGAAATCTTCGGCCCGCCTTTTATTCCCCCGGAAGAAGAGCTCTGCGGTCTCCTTGTACTTCCTCTTTCCGTCATCGGGGTTTAGGTGGGAGACGTTTATGTTTTTCCTCTTCACCAAAATCCGCTTAAATCACTCGTGTTTAATGCGTCCGAGTGATAGGGGCTGTACAATATGTGTAATAAACTCCAAAGAAAGACATGGAGTGGATATTTAAACGAAAACATGTTATTTAACGGGTAAAACTAGGACTTAAAACAGCGTCTGCGCCGGTGACATGGCAGCATTGGTAGTACAGTCAAAAGACCGGCCGTAGAACCCGTTTTAAACTGGAGTGCCACGTGTTTGAAGTCTATGTATTGTACCGAGGCTTCACGAAGTACGTTAATTTGCAACTGCCCTGTGTCCGCTGTAACTTGATTAATGTCATATCCCGGTAACGGCTAGCCGGCTACATGCCCCAGTTACCAGTCACTTGCTGTGGAGCCTTGCTGTCTTTAACTGGGATGGTACAGAAGCGTGTATTTATACAGGCATACACAATGGTGGAGGTTTGTACTAACATTGGATACAAAATTTTGATTTCAGTACACCATGGGACGTGTAATCAGGGGACAGAGAAAAGGTGCGGGCTCTGTGTTCAAAGCCCATGTCCATCACAGAAAGGGGGCTGCTAAACTCCGCCACATTGACTTCGCCGAACGTCATGGCTACATCAAGGGGATTGTGAAGGTAACCCTAAGTGGCCCTGTCCTTAATGCTACAGTACAGGACTATTGAAGGCACTCATGACACTTGAACACATTATTTTTTGTTATAATCGCAGGATATCATCCACGACCCTGGCCGTGGTGCCCCCCTGGCTAAGGTGGCTTTCCGTGACCCGTATCGCTTCAAGAAGAGGACCGAGCTCTTCATTGCCGCTGAGGGCATCCACACCGGGCAGTTCATCTACTGTGGCAAGAAGGGTAAGGGGTTGCGACGGCATCATGGGAAATGTTGACTTGAATTGATGATGGTTAACCCATAATGTTGCTCATGTAGTCTCATGGATCTGCCATGCTGCTGCTACTCTGGTAGTGAAGGTGGTGGCATATGTATGAGTTTTGAGTCTGGAGTAGCATTTCCACATGTGCAGCTCTTACAAACCAAGTTATCTGGTTAAAATTAATATAAATATGCTGAGGGACGTTGCATTTCGATAGTCTTGGAATACATCCATCCATCCATCCATTTGCGTCCGCTTATCCGGGGCCGGGTCGCGGTGGCAGCCGGCTAAGCAGGGCCATCCAGGCTTCCTTCTCCCCAGCCACGCTCTCTAGTTCCTCCTGGGGGATCCCGAGGCGTTCCCAGGCCAGACAAGATATATAATCTCTCCAGCGGGTTCTGGGTCTGCCCCGGGGTCTCCTCCCAGTTGGACGTGCCCGGAAAACCTCCAAAGG
>PIJE02002524.1:33440-36874 GCA_002895965.2 Coryphaenoides rupestris | reverse complement strand
AAAGATTAAGGATTAGCTGTTATGTGTTATGACGGCTCACCCATGCAGACACACACGCACACACACACACACACACATCACACACACACACACACACACCCACACACACACACACACACACACACCCTCGTTACGTCGCGTCAGTTGAAATCAGAGGAATAAAATCGAAACGTTAGAAAAGTCGACTGGTTTCCAGCGGCGTCATCGCGCGACGGATCTCGAGGGTTTCGGCGTCGGCGGGAGCCTGAATCTGCGGAGGACGCGGGCTCTGTTTGATTTAAAAAGTTGGCCGTCTAATTGGAGCGCGTTGAGAGTTATGGTTTCTGTATCCCCGCGTGTCTCACAATACATTTGATTATGTTGATGTTTCATTTCTGTGTGATTAATCGCTCCCCCTAATCAGTCGCCTCGGGTGGCGTCGGCGTTTTCCATCGAGCGGCGGCGCCTCGTCTCGCAGGCTTCCCCCCGCCGGGGCGCTCGGTGCCGACGCCGGCGTGCGGCTGAACACACGCGGCGCCTTTAAAGCACAGAACCCGCGGCAAACGTGCGTCACCGCCGGCAACGTTTGTTTTGGAGCAACGCCATCAAACGCTATTCATCGGAACTCGTCGGAGGATCGCGGACTCGACTCGACTGTGTGTGTGTGTGTGTGTGTGTGTGTGTGTGTGTGTGTGTGTTTTTTCGCCGAGCTCCTCTGCGCAAAATCGTCTATTTTCGTTGACATTTCAATCTCGAACATTTGTCTCGTCGTCTAAGTCTCTCAGTCTCTCAGGTCTCCAGTCTCTCAGTCTCCAGTCTCTCAGTCTCCAGTCTCTCAGTCTCCAGTCTCTCCCCAGTCTCCGTCTCTCAGTCTCCAGTCCCAGTCTCCAGTCTCTCAGTCTCCAGTCTCTCAGTCTCTCAGTCTCTCAGTCTCCAGTCTCTCAGTCTCCCAGTCTCTCAGTCTCTCAGTCTCTCAGTCTCCAGTCTCCCAGTCTCTCAGTCTCTCAGTCTCTCTGTCTCCAGTCTCTCAGTCTCCCAGTCTCTCAGTCTCTCAGTCTCCAGTCTCTCAGTCTCTCTGTCTCCAGTCTCTCAGTCTCTCAGTCTCTCTGAGTATTAAAAGATTAAAATAGTTTTGTATTATTGACGGCCTGATATACATTCAACACAGCACGTCTCAGCGTGAAATGACTGCCTGACATGTAGCAGGTCTGGTCTGTGATGTCACAACTGGGATGTGATGTCACAACAGGTCTGGGACAGTGAGGTCATGTATGACAAAGGTATGTGTAACTGTGGTGTTCTGGGTAAAAGGCTAACATGGTTCCATAGCATCACTATTTCAAGAATTTCCTTCGGGATTAATAAAGTTCTATCTTATCTTATCTTTCCTTTAAATAAGAGAAAAGAAAGTTGTTGTTTGGTCATGTCAGGCAGGTCCTTCTGAGTTTAGGGTCTATCAAATGTATTTGAACATCCCTCAACTGTTTTACATCAATCAATAAATAAATCAATAGCAGTTTTCCTTTAGAACATTTTAGACTTTTATTTACTTGACGAATAACATCTTCGAAAAACAGAATGAAAGCAAACAAAAATCCCTTATTTGCAGAACATACTGTATATATACGGTATCTTCTACAGATCATTTCTACGACATATCAGTCATATTGAATCCTAACCTGAGCCTGTGTCTGTGTTGGCCATGTTGTTGTTTGTTGTGGTTGTTGTGGTTGTGACGAGCGAGCGCTCTATTCTATTTTAGTGATCTGTTCCGTGTGCTTCCCGCTGCCAGGTGAGATTAATTGAATTTGCGGCGGCGGCGCCCGCAGGCGATGCTAAGTTGCGCGGCGTGTCGCTGGCAGTGATGTGGGCTGACCTTGCGCGGGGAAGGTAGGTGTCCCCGGTACGGAGCCCTGCTCGTTATTCAATTAGACACAACTAGGCACCGGCCCATGTGACCGCCGCCACCCGCCGCCTGCCGCCGCCGCCGCCGCCGCCCGACTGGTAATTAGCTTACAGGCTTCGCCGCTAGCGCCATGCTAATCACCCCGTGTTCTTGCCCTGGTTTACACACGGCAGTACGGCGGCGCGCGCGTCACGCTACGATGAGATTACACGTCGCCACGGGACGCCGTCAAGACGTTCGCGACGTCTTGAGCGTTGTTATTGTTATTTATTCACATTTACATTTACATTTACATTTAGGGCATTTGTCAGACGCTTTTACCCAAAGTGACTTACAAAGAGTACATGTGTTGAAGGAGAGACAGCAATACATCACTGTGGTACATAAAGATAAGAATAGAGCAGGTTTCAAGTGTTCATTATTGCTTGGTTAATAGATCTGTTAGAAGCTTCAAGTGCTCATAATTGCTCGGTTGGCAGCAAGATAGCGAGGCTAAGAGCAGAAGTAGCATCTTTAAGTGCTGTACCAACATCCAGAGAACACGCGAGACGCTCCACAATGCTACGTACTGTTGTTTAGCGGCGAGACGCACGAGATACACGGACGCAAGTGTTCGGGTTCGGAGAGGGATGGGACGGGATCCCGCGGTGGTTGGGTAGGCGGGAGTGGGTTAGGAAGTTGCTGTTGTTGTTGTTGTTCCCAGCTACAGGTATACACTCCAAAACGTACCATCGATCGAGAGAGACCTGGAGCTGCTGGAACCCGAAGCACTGGCACAATATACGTATGCAAAAAACAATGTGGATGGAGAGGGAGTTTGAAAAGGATTCCAACAACTTATTGGATGGACCCCCCACCCCCCCCACCCCGTCAGATCCCATCCTCCATACTGGCACCAGCGGCCGGACCCCTGGGTCCCGGAGGCTCACCAGGACCCACGGCCGGCTTCACATGGGGTTCCTGCTAAAGGCTGATTTGTGGTCGGGCGCTGGACTTATTTTGAATTTTGAAGAATGAATGACGCTCAATAAAAAATTATGTATTTTCGACCGAGAAAAGGGTCGCTGGAGACTGTTTTTGTCACGTACCTCGCCATGGAGATTATAGTCTTCACTTCCTTATTGCAATTTTTTGTCTGTAACATAACCTCAGAAAACGTGGAAGCAAATATGGACGGTATTGGGGACTGAGAGACTGGCAGAGGAAATTAGATGACAGTATGTCCCCACCTTTACGATTCTTCAGTGAAAGAATACAAAGGAGACGCACAAATGACATTATCGTGTCGTGTCTCGAACGGCGAGCTCTAAAGTGGTCTTTGTTTCTTCTGCGACTCATCCTCTAAAATAGGTTCTTGTTCTCTCCCTGAGCTCACCGCACCAACCTTCACAAAACTCAGACTCAACCTTCCGGTCGACTCTCGCCGGTCTCCCTCGCCGCCTGCCACTCAGACGGAGTGCAAACGACAAACGGTGGCTGGTTGCCATGCCTACGCAGACACAGACACGGCCCCTCTGATTGAAGCGGGTGACTTAGCAGGCGTACGCTT
>PIJE02002524.1:20940-28440 GCA_002895965.2 Coryphaenoides rupestris | reverse complement strand
CCTGTGTGTCCTGTGTGTGTCCTGTGTGTGTCCTGTGTGTCCTGTGTGTCCTGTGTGTGTCCTGTGTGTGTCCTGTGTGTGTCCTGTGTGTGTCCTGTGTGTGTCCTGTGTGTGTCCTGTGTGTGTCCTGTGTGTCCTGTGTGTGTCCTGTGTGTGTCCTGTGTGTGTCCTGTGTGTCCTGTGTGTGTCCTGTGTGTCCTGTGTGTGTCCTGTGTGTGTCCTGTGTGTGTCCTGTGTGTCCTGTGTGTGTCCTGTGTGTGTCCTGTGTGTGTCCTGTGTGTCCTGTGTGTGTCCTGTGTGTGTGTGTTGTGTGTGTCCTGTGTGTGTGTCCTGTGTGTGTCCTGTGTGTGTGTCCTGTGTGTGTCCTGTGTGTGTCGCTGTGTGTGTCCTGTGTGTGTCCTGTGTGTGTCCTGTGTGTCCTGTGTGTGTCCTGTGTGTGTGTCCTGTGTGTGTCCTGTGTGTGTCCTGTGTGTGTGTCCTGTGTGTGTCCTGTGTGTGTCCTGTGTGTGTCCTGTGTGTGTCCTGTGTGTCCTGTGTGTGTCCTGTGTGTCCTGTGTGTGTCCTGTGTGTGTCCTGTGTGTGTCCTGTGTGTGTCCTGTGTGTGTCCTGTGTGTGTCCTGTGTGTGTCCTGTGTGTGTCCTGTGTGTGTCCTGTGTGTGTCCTGTGTGTGTCCTGTGTGTGTCCTGTGTGTGTCCTGTGTGTGTCCTGTGTGTCCTGTGTGTGTCCTGTGTGTGTCCTGTGTGTCCTGTGTGTGTCCTGTGTGTGTCCTGTGTGTCCTGTGTGTGTCCTGTGTGTCCTGTGTGTGTCGCGGAGGCAGGGAGGAGAACGTTCTAGAAGGAGTCCATGGCCTTGAACTCGCTGAGCGCCTGCACGGGCGAGATGTGCTTCTTCTGCGAGCCGCGGCGTACGCGCGTCTGACATTCCTCGGGCTTCTCGCGCTTCACCAGCGGCTTCTTCTCGGGGGCCTTCATGCGCCAGGACACCACCGGAGAGTTGACCGCCGCCGTGCCGTACACCTTCTGGTACTTGGTGGACGCCACGTAGGACGCCTTCACCGTCAGCACCACCGCGTTCATCAGGTTCTTGGCGGCCTGGATCAGGGAGGTGGCGCTGTCCAGCTACACACACACACACACACACACACACACACACACACACACACACACACACACACACACACAACACACACACACGCACACACGCAACACACACACATTGTGGGCAGCAACACACACACACACACATGCACACACACACACACATGCACGCAGACACATACACACACACACACATGCACGCAGACACACACATGAGCACAGACACGTACACATACACACATGCACATACACACAGACACACACACAATCGCCCACGCATGCATACATGCACACACACACACACACACACACACACAGACGCCCACCCACGCACACGCGCGTGCACACACACACACACACACACACACACAATGACACACACACACACACACACACATACAATGACACACACACACCACGTCAACACCGGGGGGGTGGACGGGGGGAAATGGAATGGAGAGATAGGAGATAGGGAAAAAAAAGAGAAAGAGAGAGAGAGAGAGAGAGAGAGAGAGAGAGAGAGAGAGAGAGAGAGAGAGAGAGAGAGAGAGAGAGAGAGAGAGAGGTTCAGTTACAACAGTCTGGTCGGCTGGGGTCGACCACGCGACATAAACAGCGCAAATTAAGCTGCGTCTGCGGCTGTCTGAGCCCAACACCTGTTTGATGAACAAATAAATCTCCGCTTGTTGACTCCGCCTCCCCGGGGGGCTGACACCCGCGCACGGAGCTCAGCCCACAAGACATCCGGTGTCAGGACGGCGGTCGGTGGCGGCGGCCAAACGGGGAAGCTAAGAAGCTAAGAGCACGCCGCCGTCGAGGCCGTGAGCGGAGGGCTGGGGGTTGTACTTTGCAAGCGGACTGTCGTCTCGTCAGGAGCGGGAGAGCGCCTGGCAGGTGCAGCGGCGAGGATTGGATCGCGACGGACTCATCCTCTTCCTCATCTTCGTCCTCATCCTCGTCCTCATCCTCGCCCTCATCTTCATTAGAATTTTCTCCCTCATCCTCATCCTCGCCCTCATCCTCGCCCTCATCCTCATCCTCACCCTCATCCTCATCCTGGCCGTCATCCTCATCCTCATCCTCATCCTCGCCCTCGCCCTCGCCCTCGTCCTCGCGGCGGCGGCTAATTAGCGACGGCAGGTGGGCGGGGCCTCTCCCCTTCCTTTCTTCCGTCTGCTCTGTTCGGCTGACATTTAAGGCTCGTCTGCTGCTACCGGGCCTCACTCCCTCCTCCACCTCCACCTCCACCTCCACCTCCACTCCCTCCACCACCTCCACCTCCTCCACCTCCACCTCCACCTCCACCTCCTCCGCCTCCGCCTCCCTCTCTCCCACTGCCTCCCCGTCTCCAAACCGAGGCGAGGCGACTGCTAAGATTTAATGAGTGTGGAGTCCAGCCGGCCACAATGAAAAGGTTAAAGTCTCGGTGGGGCTTCATGCTCTGAAAGTGGGGGTAAATAATAAAAGCATAATTGAGTCCCAGTAGATGAGAACAGGGTGTCGCTGGAAAAACCAACGCAACCACTACTTAGCGAGTCTTGTTTGTTACGGCGGCCCTCCGTCTGGGTACTGCGGGAGCTGTTCTCTTGTGACCCGCGTGACCTCCATCAGGGCGCACACAAAGCAACGCACTCCCACTCACCTGAGCGGGACACACACACGCACACACACAGCACACACACACACACACACACACCACACACACACTCACACACACACACACACACACACACACACACACACACACACACACACACACACACACACACACACACACACACACAGGTGAGTAGCACTGTTTTAGTGTTTCTTTTCTCGCCCGGTGCTATATATATATTTACGCTGGAATAAACGAAGGCACTTTGTGCGGTAATCCATCTGCTGCTGCTGCTGCTGCCGCCGCCGCCGCCGCCGCCGTGGCTACCGGACCCGACCTTGAGGACAGGACACACTTACGCCGCGCGCACACAGCGGCCCCACGAATGAGCAGCAGAATAGGTCGAGGGCCGCGGCGGCGACGGCGGCGGATCCGGCGTACACCACGGCCGCCGTCTCCTGCGACGGGTGAGGCTCTCTCGCCGGTCCGTCGGCCGTGATGGATTTCGTCGCAGCGCGCCGGTCACCGCGCCCCCGCGCACCGGCACGTCTAAAATACGACGGAGGAGGACGGAGGAGGGACGAGGAGGGGAGGAGAGGGAGGAGGACGAGGAGGAGGAGGAGGAGGAGGAACCCGCACCGGGGCGTGCAACACCGCGAGCTGTGCGATGCGCTGCCGGTTACAAACCGTTGCGTAAGCCTTGCGCCATCGCGATCGACCGCACTCTTCTCCGGGCACCGCCGGAGTCTGACGGGAAGCATTGAGCTAAACGATTTTCTTGTTTGTGCAAAGTGTTTCAGAAGTTGGACGAGGCTCGAGTCTCGTCCGTGAGCCCCTCACCTGGGGGGGCGGGGGGTGTTGTAAACCAGCGGTCACCGAAACTTTTTTGGGGGCTCGTTACTCCCGACCCTCGACTAAACCAAGCAGCACTCAATTATCAGCAGGAGTTTGTTTGCTTGTGGGTGTATAGTGTAATATAATGTTAAATACAAAACCTTGACCGCTCAAACTGTTTGAAGGAGACATCATTCATACCACCAGGTGTGAGCGTGATTAGCCCTTCCGAGCAGTGTCAGAATCTCCCGTTTTTGACATCACAAGTGGGAGTGTCGACCCAGACGTGTGCTGGATAGATCAGCCTCGCAGCCTCCCCAGTGGACTGCAGCAACCAGTCACACCTGCTGGTATAATATGTCTCCTTAAAAAGCACTTTGCCTCACAAATGCATCATCACGTCTCCTGTGGCCTACGAACGGTCATCTCCTGCGGGCCCTCAGGTGTGTGTGTACCAGACACACCCCCCCCCCCCCCCCCCCCCCCACCTCACCGGTGTGGTGAAGCCAACGCGCACAGCTGTGTGGGGGGTCAACTCACCCCGGACACGATGAGCTCCCCGCCGAGGTTCTGCACCTCCGCCTTGACTTTGCTGCAGATGTTGAGCTGGTGGCAGTAGAGCGCGATCCGCTGCAGGTAGGCCAGCAGGTCCTGCTTGCACGCGGAATCAGGACACTGAGGAGAGACGAAGGGGAAGGGGAAGGAAAGTAGCACACGAAGAGAAACCGGTCAAGAACCGAATCGAGAACAGAGAACAGAGAACGGAGAACAGAGAACACGATGGCTTGGTCCGCGTGGTCTCCGGAATAAACTGTATAATAACGCGGAGTCTCGGTGTTCTTCAAGGTCCTTCGCTACGAGGGAATAATAACATCAGATCCCGGCTTAGAAGTGGACACTTGTTTGCGTCGGATGAAAGCCACGCGAGCCGAAATAGAGACGTCCAAAAACAACGTATCTAGGCCGGTGTCTGGCCTCCTCCATAAACTCTCCTGTTTGGTTGTTCTGTCACTTATCACGGTGGGGGAGGGGGGGAGGAGTGTGATGATATCGAGACACATCGAGCGAGAGAAGCCAAACCAAAACATATGAATGTCGCAGTGAATACATTTAGATTTAACGTCCCCCCGCAGCTCCTTAAAACTCTTCCGCGAGTGTCCTCAAAGTCTGGTCTCCGGCGGACTAAGTAGAAGGTGTGAGACGGCGACACAGGAGCAGCACTTAACGCCTCCGGAGAAAGTTTACAGACGGGACGAGCGATGACTCTTCCCTCGTCGTTAACTCCAGACGTTACTTATGTCGTTTCACAGATCAGGGCTCACTCACAGAGTTTATATGGGTTCACACACACACACCGACACACACACACACACACACACACACACACACACACACACACACACACACACACACACACACACACACACACACACACACACGACACACACACACACACACACACACACACACACACACACACACACACACACACACACACACACACACACACACCGACACACACACACACACACACACACACACACACACACACACACACACACACCACACACACACACACACACACACACACACACACACACACCGACACACCCACACACACACACACACACACACACACACACACACACACACACACACACACCCACACACACCGACACACACACACACACACCACACACACACACCGACACACACACACACACACACAACACACACCGACAGACGTCACTCACACACACACACACACAACACACACACACACACACACACACACACACCGACACACACACACACACACCCACACACACACACACAACGACACACACACACACACACACACACACACACACACACACACACACACACACACACACACACACACACACACACACACACACACACACACACACACACACACACACACACACACACACACACACACACACACACACACACACACACACACACCGATGTCACACACACACACACACTTCGATGGCTCCAGCCTTCCGGTCCGTTCTCTCGACATCCACACACCCGACGCTTTGCTTACAGCTCATTAATACTCAAACGCTCCTAAGTAGGACACGCTGCACGGGACCTGGGGTCTGGCTGGCCCCCCCCAGGACGGGGTAGGGTCGGCAGCACCAGATCTGGGTCTGGCTGGTCCCCACATCTGGGTCTGGCTGGCCCCCCCAGGACGGGGTAGGGTAGGCAGCACCAGCTCTGGGTCCGACTGGTCCCCATATCTGGGTCTCTATGTCGCACTCTGTCTCTATGTCTCATTCTGTCTCTCTGTCTCTATGTCTCACTCTGTCTCTATGTCTCTCTCTGTCTCTATGTCTCTCTCTGTCTCTATGTCTCTGTCTCTCTCTGTCTCTATGTCTCTCTCTGTCTCTATGTCTCATTCTGTCTCTCTCTGTCTCTATGTCTCTCTCTGTCTCTATGTCTCACTCTGTCTCTCTCTGTCTCTATGTCTCTCTCTGTCTCTATGTCTCATTCTGTCTCTCTCTGTCTCTATGTCTCATCTCTGTCTCTATGTCTCAATCTCTCTGTCTCTATGTCTCTCTCTGTCTCTATGTCTCACTCTGTCTCTATGTCTCACTCTGTCTCTATGTCTCATTCTGTCTCTCTCTGTCTCTATGTCTCACTCTGTCTCTATGTCTCACTCTGTCTCTATGTCTCTCTGTCTCTATGTCTCTCTCTGTCTCTATGTCTCTTTCTGTCTCTATGTCTCACTCTGTCTCTATGTCTCTCGTCTCTGTTGTTCTCTGTCTCTCTGTCTCTGTCTCACTCTGTCTCTTGTCTCTCTGTCTTACTCTGTCTCTATGTCTCATTCTGTCTCTCTCTGTCTCTATGTCTCACTCTGTCTCTATGTCTCACTCTGTCTCTCTCTGTCTCTATGTCTCTCTCTGTCTCTATGTCTCATTCTGTCTCTCTCTGTCTCTATGTCTCACTCTGTCTCTATGTCTCACTCTGACTCTGTCCCCATATCTGGGTCTCTGTGTCTCCATATCTGGGTCTCTATGTCTCACTCTGACTCTGTCCCCATATCTGGGTCTGGCTGGTCCCCATATCTGGGTCTCTATGTCTCTCTCTGTCTCTATGTCTCACTCTGTCTCTATGTCTCACGTCTCTCTCTCTCTGGTCTCTATGTCTCTCTCTGTCTCTATGTCTCACTCTGTCTCTATGTCTCACTCTGTCTCTATGTCTCATTCTGTCTCTCTCTGTCTCTATGTCTCTCTCTGCCTCTATGTCTCTCTCTGCCTCTATGTCTCACTCTGACTCTGTCCCCATATCTGGGTCTGGCTGGTCCCCATATCTGGGTCTCTATGTCTCTCTCTGTCTCTATGTCTCACTCTGTCTCTATGTCTCACTCTGTCTCTATGTCTCACTCTGTCTCTCTCTGTCTCTATGTCTCTCTCTGTCTCTATGTCTCATTCTGTCTCTCTCTGTCTCTATGTCTGTCTCTCTCTGTCTCTATGTCTCTCTGCCTCTTCTATGTCTCTCTCTGCCTCTATGTCTCACTCTGACTCTGTCCCCATATCTGGGTCTGGCTGGTCCCCAGGACAGGGTAGGGAAGGCAGGAGTGGGGTGATGGAGAGACCCCCACAGACTCTTTACAGGAGGAGGTGACTCGTTAGGAGGAGGTGACTCCTCGTTACAGGAGGTGACTCACTCGTAACAGGAAGAGATGACTCGTAACAGGAGGAGGTGCAGTACACCCACCAACGTCCTCCTTGTCCAATTGCACGTCGATGGAAGGCACTCACACACCCATTCAAACGGGCCCAATTGACGTAAAACAAACATCTTTGAGTTCACACACACACACACACACACACACACACACACACACACACACACACACACACACCCCCCCCTAGTGTGGTGCAGGCATGCGGATGACATAATTGTTCCCTCTGCAGAGTTGACTAATTGTCCATTTCC
>PIJE02002524.1:10940-13440 GCA_002895965.2 Coryphaenoides rupestris | reverse complement strand
GTAGACAGGTAGACAGGTAGACAGGTATCCGTCCAGCATACATCTGTGTGGACAGGGAGTGAAGGCACAACAGTTGTGTGTTAAGGTAAGGGATGCTATGAGTGTGGTGGACAGAGCGCCTCTGGTTCGTGTGCGACAACAACAACAAAAAGTCGAAAGGCGACAAAAGAAAGCAAACGCCTGCACTTTGGCAAAGACGCACAAATCACCAATCGATGACGGAGCGGCGCGGCGGGAAGGGTTTTGACAGGAAAACGCTCCCGGTCTCACTCGGGCCGCAGCTGTGGAATTCAACCACCGATTGCTCTTTTAAAATAAAGTTGTGAAACCCACCCGCACACATTGAAAGAATGGCGCCTTTTGAGTAACCTGACATCTTAAGAACCAAATCCATTAAGATCTCATTCCTTCTACACCCCCCCCCCATCCGAGACCCCCGAAGCCCCGGGGAGAATGCATCTGTTCTCCAGGACGACGTCACGGCAGGTCAGACAACGGCGGCCGGCGGGGGGGGGGGGGAAAGGAAACCGTTGTTTGGGAGGAACCGAGCATAGGTTTCGGAATAATGCTCACTTCACCTCTCGCCGACTTCCCGTACCTCCGCCTCTGAAGCTACACCGCGGGGGCTCTCTTTGGTGCCCAGCGTCCCCCCATCACCGTCACCTCCTCGCTTCCCTTCTCTCGGCAAGCGCGTCCAGGAAGGCGGGAGGGGAAAAATGAAAACAAAAAGAAGCGGCGATGACTTCCCCTGCGTGGCCCCCGTGGAGATGCTCAGAGGGGAAGAGGTCGGCGTGGTAAGACGCCGCGGCGGCCGTATACTGTCGGAGAGAAATTGGAATCGCGAGAAGGTAAGAGAGAGAGAGAGAGAGAGCGGGAGACCGAGCCCTCTCATCAGCCGCCGCCAGATGTGACCCGACCAGCGGTAGCCGCCCCCCCCCCCACCCACCACCCGCCCCCCACCCCGCCACGGTTTGATGATTGAGACGGATCCGTCGCCGGGCTAAAGCCCACGCCGGCATCAGTGCATTGTACACACATGCTGCTGCTGCTGCTGCTGCTGATGCTGTCTGTCTGCTGCTGCTGCTGCTGCTGCTGCTGCTGTGCTGCTGCTGCTGCTCCAAATGCGCCGCAAGTAAACAAACCTGCGTCCTGCCAGCCAGTCCTGTTGAGCTGCATGTGTGTGGGAGCGGAGACAAATCTTATTTACACAGCCGGCGACGAGCGCTCGGAGAACACTGCACGCCGCAGGAGCAACATGCGCGACACGAGCGGCAGCGGTTACATCAGTCGTGCGGCGAGAGAGATTGCCAACACACCACAGACTGGTATTGTGTGGCGGCGGCGGTGGTGGTTTTGGTGGTTGGTGGTGGTGGTGATAAGGTGGTGGCTGTGGTGGTGGTGGTGGTGGTGATATATGGTGGTGGCTGTGGCGGCGGTGGATGTGGCGGTGTGGTGTGGTGGTGGTGATAGGGTGGTGGCTGTGGCTGTGGTGGTGGTGGAGGTGGAGGTGGTGGAGGTGGTGGTGGTGGAGGTGGTGGTGATGGCGGTGGTGTGGGTGGTGGTGGTGGCTGTGGTGGGTGGTGGTGGTGGGTGGAGGTGGAGGTGGAGGTGGTGGCGGTGGCGGTGGTGCAGTCGCCACCTCAGCAGGTCAGCGTCATGCAGGTCAGGCGCCATAAGGCCAGAGTCGGCAGAGTGCAGCACCCGCAGCAGAGGAGGACCTCTCATTAAGACACCCGGCTAGCACCTTAGCACCGCCCCGCCTAGCGCTAGGCTGACCCCTTCCGCTGCACTAAATGGTCATTAGCATACCTGAGTCCATCAATTATTCACTCGCGGGCTAATGAGCACATCTGATGCATCGTCGGTGACTGTCTGGCTGGCTGGCTGGCTGGCTGGCTGGCTGGCTGGGTTTGGGTGCAGCAGGGGGTTTGGGGGGAAAGGTGCCCAATGCGCAACAGGTGACCGAGTGCTGGGCACCGGGGTGGTGACCGCGGCGCTGGCGGAACGCTGAGTGACGAGACACCAGGAAGGTCTGCCTGGTGTCTCGCTCTCAGGCCGAGAGACATAGAGGGAGATCTGACCACCGTCAAACCACAATCCAGATTAGAACGACAGATTTGACAGCAGATTTGACAGCAGAGCCCAGTCAACTGAACCCCACAGAACAACGTTATAGACGACGGGCAAAGAACAGGAAAGACATCTACCAGAAAGAAATTGGGCATCAAACTACTTCATGTAAATTAGATTCGGATTTCCAAAGAGTCAGCTAATTGACACAGACCGCAGACATTCAAGTCAACCACAGAGAAACCCATCAAATCAAAGACACAGACAAACCTGACAACAACTAGCTCCGCCTCCAAACACTGAGCTCCACCTCCAACCTTCTGCCGGACTGTGACCCTGAAAGATAACCTGGATGAGAGCAGAACTATGGTCTTCCTTGAAAGACCTAGATGTACAGTAGGTTTGGGCTTCAGTGACATCCAACAAGCAC
>PIJE02002523.1:42500-66064 GCA_002895965.2 Coryphaenoides rupestris | reverse complement strand
AGTGATATATTGCTGTCTCTCCTTCAACAAATGTACTCTTTGTAAGTCGCTTTGGATAAAAGCGTCTGCCAAATGCCCTACGTATACATGTACATGTAAATGTTATTAAAAAAAACAATTTGACATCATCGTTCATATCCAGTGCTGTTGACCCCCGGGTCGTATTCTCACCCAGCTCGTCCTCCCCGAAGCCCAGGATGTGGCCCACCAGCGTGGAGCCGCAGGAGCCCACGGGCCCCAGACACAGAGGTTTCTCCTGCCACTGCTCCCCTCCTGCTGCGCCTCCTCCTGCTGCGCCTCCTCCACTGCTGGGCGGAGGTGGCGGCGGTGGCACCACCTTCTGCAGGATCCGCAGGTTCCTAAGACAAACACAATAGGCCAGGATGTTATAGGATATACATACATCTATATTATTACTTTCTGTTTAATGTTCAATGTTATGCACCAATTTCACAAAAGCACATTCCTTGTTTGTAAAAACTAAGGCTGATTCTGTCTCTGATTCTGATTGTGATTCTGATATGGATCGACTGATTGTTGATAAGCCCAGCCCTAGTCTGTGAAGGTCACACACACACACACACACACACACACACACACACACACAGACACACACTCATACTAAAACAGGCCAGTATGTGTGGGGCCATGCTGTAGTGTGCAGACACGCATCTATTGTATCACCATTAATCACGTTGTTGTTCTTTTTGTTTTTCCGGACAAGATATGGAAACAACTTTTACTTGTTGTGACACTCGTTCAACAGCACCCTCTCCGCACACAGCGCCGTATCGTATGGTCCACATGTTGTGATTTAAGAGAAGGCATTTTTCTCGTTAGGGAATAAACTTCATCGTGCACATCACCGCAATTATGTGTACAAAAACGAAAATCAGGCGCAGGATCGAATCAATCGTCCGATCGACCGCACCATTTTTTTCTCGTCTTTCTGCGTGCCTGCTCCCGATGACACACTTTGCCGGTAATGTTTGCCGCCTCGGTTTTTTTTTACGTTTTAACATCAAATGTAAAAAGAAAAAAGATCGGACACGTGTGTGTGTTGGATATGCAGCAGACACGTGTATATGCAGAGCCATAGAGGATACAAGACACAAACGCTGTAAAATTACTGTCTTAAGGTCACTTTTCCGTGGGTTAAAACCATGAAGAAGATGGACGTCAAACAGAGAAAACATTGAATTTTGAAAGTGTCGAAACATACAAACAAAGTTTTGTCAAGAAGTCCAAACAAAACCCAAAAAAAAGAAACCGATTTGATGCGTAACATAAGTCACATAAGGGAAAGACATGATATATTTGTATTGTTGTATTATTGTATTATACGCAAAGTGTCCTCCAATATCTGTGACTGCATACGCTCTTAGCATTGGACGGTGGTGGTCCCGGCGAGAATCAAACCCACAACCCACTGGCGCTGGTGTTCTCCCAGTTGACAGCCATCGTCATCATTCATCATTCATGGGTTTTTTTTTAATTTCTTTCCCTTTCTCAAACACACACTCTTCTCACTCTTCTCCATTCTTTTCACACAGAGCTCTTCATCAAAAGGTGACTTACGTACCCACTCTTGTCCCCAAACACGTAGCTGCCGTAGAGCCGGCGGGACTGGCAGCCACGGTAGATGAAGCCCCCCACGGGCACCGCGCCCCCGCTGGCCTGCAGGTCGTACACCGACGGCTCGTGCTCTGGAGGAGGACAGGCGGAGAGACAACGGGTGGGAAAAAAAAGGCCTCGGTTACGGTTACGGTTATGGTTGCACTTATGGTTGTGGAAAGCGATGCAAGGTCTTTATGATATAATTCAAGTCTGCAGACCCACCTGTCCAGAGTTCCCCTGGACTCTGTATAACCCCTTCCCTCTCCTAACTCTAGCACCGACTTGCGTGTTTGTAGGTCTTGGCATTAGCTGTAGTACTTAGCATTGTTTAGCAGATTTTATGTTCTTAGATGTTGGTAATCCCAGCTAACCTAGCAATTATTCTGAAACTCGTTCTATTAACCTTGCAATTATGAACGTTTGAAACTTGTAATATTCTTATCTTTAATGTACCACAGCGAGATATTGCTGTCTCTTTCAGCAAATGTACTTATTGAAAGTCACTCTGGATAAAAGCCTTCCCCTAATTAAATTAGCGGAAGACAAAGAAAGAAATTAGAAGACTGACTATGCAAAGAACGAAGCAAGTACTCTGTCTGTAATACGGACGTTTTAGGTTTTAGCGCATCGTATGACAATGGCTGAAAATTGGCAGGATATCTATCCAAATTCCTCAGTAATAGAAGGTGGTGTACTTTCTATTATTCCTTAAATAAAACAAAAGAGTCTCTGGTGGCAATCTTGGTAACAAATAACAAGAAACCAAACAATTTTCTGTTTCTGTTTGTAGTACGAAACTTTGGTTTTTTTTTCTCGAAACTTGCATAAGAGGTTTTCTAAGACAGCGCTGTTATTGATTATTGTGTGAGTGTGCCTCATACTCAACAGAAGAATTCACCAGCCCTGCCCCACATCCTCCTCTGCGCAGGGGGCCCTCGTACGAACCCCCCGTCTACAAAGTTATTGCTGATAGCCGTAGCATGATAGCAATAAATCATGTTCCTCGCAACATTTTTGCCGCGTTTCTTTTTTTTTCCTTTCCGATCTTCCCTCGTCTACGTTCCCTAAAAACATTTCTCTGTTTCTACTCAAGTGATTGTTCCGCAAGCCGCGAGGGAGGGCAGCCAACACACCATCCTCTCTCACACAACAATAGTGAGAGAAATTACATAAAAACAGATGTTCCGCCCGCCTTTCCCGTGCAGGGAGCGACGGGGAAAACGTGGAGTCGAGCGAGAATGATGAACAGACACCGAGACATTCTCCCCCTCAGGCGCGAAATCCAAGATCCTTCCACAAGGTCAGGTTAAATCACGGCGTTACGTGACAAACATAACAATAAAACAAATAATCTGAGGTCGGGGGAAACGAGGATATGAGACATCTTTCACACGCTACGGCGGCTTAACCGTAATCTTTTCCCTTCGCAATCTCCAGTATTCTGCCAGACGAGGAGTTCTTCCCACTCGCATCTGTGCACAGGATCACCAGACTCCCGTTGTCGGACTGGAGACGATCAACGGCACACCTGACACCCCAAAACACCGTAGATCAATACTGAGCACGCCACACCACAACACTCCAGGGTCGATCGATAAAATAAACATTCCTTGTAATTTAGCCGAGCTCAGGGTCGCCAACTGACTCTGGACATTGGGATTCAGACCGAGAAACTTTCCACGGGGAGTCAAACAACCACCGCTCCACCACACTGCCACAGCCACCACCACCACCACCACCACCACCACCACCACCAAGTGTCACTACTCACCTGCCTGGGTCATGCAGGCCGTGGGCGAATATTTCCGGAGGCTGGTTGGTGCTGTTAAAGTACGGGTTGTCCCGCGGTATAGAGTAGGAGGACGCACAGCTGTCTGTGTCCACGTCCACCCGCAACACAGAGCCGGTGAAGTCACTGCACTCAGACAGACAGACAGACAGAAGAACAGAAGAACGTGGAGGATATTAGAAAATCAGTCGATCCCACCTCAAATGAGATAAGAAGGTGCAAATGATCTTTCTTAAGGTTTTTGCTGTGTCGCTTTGATCAATTTACAATTGTGTTCTTTAGATTTTATTGGATTGATGTTTTCAAGAGTAGCTTACACTGAATTCAGAAGTGGGAGTCTCCACCAAAAACTGACCCCCATGTAGGTGGACACCCCCTCGCCCCCAATCCCCACGTGTTCTTTTGTCCTGCCCCGGCCTGCGCCGCCTGTGCCGGTGTTTCCGGTGTTTCCGGTGTTTCGCCCCGTCCGCCCGGCCGTGGGCCTTCGTTCCGGGCCCCTGCGCGGCCCGGCGCTCTGCCTCCGGTCGCGCCTGCGCCCCGGCGGCCTGTCCCAGCGTGCATCACCCCCCCGTCAGCGCCCTCCTCTGCCTCGCTCCCGTCCCCCCCCCCCCCCATCCCCCCACGTGTACTGCCCTGCCCGGCGTTCCTTCCGGGGTTCCCTCCGCGGGCGGGGACCCCCCCCTTTTTTTTCTTCGTGGCCCCCGCCCGTTGGCTGTCACTCCGTGTTACGGCGCCGCAGCACCTGTCATCTCATCTCCGCTCCAGTCTCTTCCCACCCACCGATCAGTTTACTCAATGATGTTTGCTGTTGCTCAGCAAGCCCTGCCCAGCCCCCCGCACCCCCCCACCCACCCACACACACACGCACACGCACACACACACCACACCGACGCCCCTGCGTGGGCCGGTCCTCCCACGCAGCACAACGCCCACCGCCGGTGACTTGCCTGGCGCATGGTGTTTCTGGCCAGGCCCAAAACCCCAACAGCCGGGGGCCCACGAAAGCCCACCGCTGCCTGCGTTTCAAAGTTTCGTTTGCCAAGTTGCCCCAATCAACCATGTCCGACATCTCGGCCGCCCGCCCCCCCCCCCTCCCACCCGCCGCCCAACTCCAGGGTCGGGACTTTCAGCGGCCCTCACTATGTCCAGCTTGTGTGCCAAGTCCCCATACCAGTCTATGTGTGATGGGCGATTCCAGTCACGTACACTGGGTGCTGATGGACGAGAGGTGAGGGAAGGGAGAAAAAAAGGGAGGAGGAGGAGGAGGAGGAGGGCGAGAGAAAAAGAGAAAAAAAGATTCATTTCAGTGGGGGGTGGGTGGGTGTGGGGTTGGTGGGGGGGGGGAATGCTTTTTTGGAGGAGGAGGAGGAGGAGGAGGAGGAGGAGGAGGAGGAGAAGAAGACATAAAAAAAAAAAGAAATAACCTCAACTTTTGAAACGCTTGACCTGATGTGTTGGATTTGGAGATGCGGTGACCCGCGTCGCCAAAATAAACACACGTAGGGAACGGGTCAAAGACCAGAATTCCGGAGAGGCCGCCTAGGTCCGGAGCCAGGCCCGGGGACCACCGGGACACCGTGGTTTAAAAACGGGCTGGGATGTCAGTGGCCTCGCTAATGACTGGCTCCACAGAAGCCGGGCCGGAATGGCAGCAGCAGCAGCAGCAGCAGCAGCAGCAGCAGCAGGGCCAACGCCTCCCCAAAGCCCCGCTTCACTGCCGTCGTTCATGCTGATTATTTCAATGGCGTAAGATGCCCTACTCTCCCAGCATAGAAACTTTTTGCTTTTAGGAACCGATGAACAAATGACAGATTCGATGCACTGACAAACACAGCGAATTCACATTTGTTTTTCCCCCAATAGGTGAACGCTGTTCTCTATTAATGTTGAGCCAAGAAATTAACCACATTGCGCCCCCAAAACTCTGGGTTGTATTGAAAGCAAATGATTTGTTGTACATCTGCTACCCGATATCTCTCTATGTCCCCCCTCCCCTTTGTGTATAAAAAATATTTGGTCGCATGCGATTCACAGCATAGATCATTCTGATGGGCCTGGCCACGGTGCCCGATGTTTCATCCGGGGCCGTTTTCTGTCAGTCGGGCAGCCATCTGCCGCGACGGCTTTCGCTTGCTGAGGCAACTCTCGCAGGCCTGTTCCAGCCCTCCAATGCGCCCACAGTATGCAATGTCTTTCCTAACGCCTTACGTCGCTTTCTTCTTCCACCCCCCCCGCCCCCGCTTCGGACCCCTCCGCCACAATTCCACCCCCCCCCCCCCCCCCCTTCCCCCCCTCCTCCCCCCCCTCCTCTCCTTTTTGCTGCAGCAACCCTAAAAAAAACTAAACGTACCTTTAACAGATTCCGAGACGGCTTTCTTTTAAAACTTTAGTCGCTTGGTTTTTTGTCATGACCTGATGTGGCCTGGCGTGTTTGAATGCTATGAATCCTATCATTCCTCCGATGACATGATATCTCATGTCCCCGTCATACTACATGCATGCAGATGAACACCTGCCTCCTGTTTCTGGTTCTGGTTCTGGCCAAATGTTGGCATTCCACAGAACGCGTGGATTCTTTTCTGGTGGGGGGGGGGGTGGGGGGGGGGGGGGGGGTCACCAGCACGTTGGGCCGGTTATGTGGAACCGTCTGGGCCTGTCTGTGGGGTAGCAGCAGCAGCAGCAGCAGCAGCAGCAGCAGGGGTGGCCAGGGGGGACCTGATTCCCTAACCCTAACCATGTCCAATTCCACAGGACAGCTGCCTTTCAGTGGCTGATGATGCATGCGTTTGGCCCGGTGCCTTTGTCCAGGGCCACACATCCTTTAGATCCTGGAACGCTCACGGGCGATCCTGTCTCCCCCTAAAGAAGACATTCCACCCGAGTTGATTGGAGAAAAACAATGTCTCGACTCTTGGCTCAAAGGCCAGCTGTAATAATCGCATTCAACCCTCAGCCGCGCAACCACGCGTGCACACACACACACACACACACACACACACACACACACACACAAGCGTGCGCGCGCACACACCACACGCACACACACACACACACACACACACAATACCCTAGCCTTGACTGCACAACGAAAACAAAGATCCCAGACGTCTCTTCTCTACCTGTTCGGATAAAAGCCGAGTTTTTGCATAGCAGTCCTCACTTTCACATTGCCAACAATCCATAACTACTCCTATCCAACAATCCTACTCCTATCCAACGACCCCACTCCTATCCAACAATCCGACTCCGATCCAACGGTCCGATTGCACAACCCAACCCGAGACACCGGCGCCAAACACACGGCTCCATTGAGAAAACATTTTCCCATTCTCCCATTCTCCCCCCCGCCTCCTCCTCCTCCTCCTCCTCCTCACCCGTCGAGAGCTCGGGGAAAAGCATTCGGCGTATCACAAGCGGTTTACCTCATAGTGGTACTGAACTCATCTATCTCCTCCGACCGCATTAGGGCCGTCCGTCTCCGTCAGGGGCCGCACGTTACATCAATAAGAAAAATCGTGGATATTACGACAAGACGCCGCACTTCCCTACCCCCCCCCGTGCCTGCCAAACCAAAAGGGAGGCGAGTGGCCGTTCATCACTGCCAGGGACGCGGCGGGCGGAGGGGGGGGGGGGGGGTATACTCTGGGCGGTTTAAGCGCAGCCATGGACCGCAGTTAAGAGACAGAGAGAGCCACTAACAACGCTGTCAGCCGTCCCAGGAAGTAAAGTAGTGCATTGTTGCAATGCCTCTCTCTTTTTTTCCTGGCTCTTTCCTTCTTCCTCTTCATCATGCAGGCTACGGCGGTCCACCCTGCAAAAAGGGCAAATGCATTCTGGGATACGTTTCGGATCACTTTCAGATCAGTAGATGTAGAGTGAAGCAATTTCAAGCCCGGTTTGTGGTTAACCAGTGTCCCCTAGTCGCACACGCTGATCTGATATATACAATATAAACAGTATATATCTGCTGTATATTATAGTCAATATATATACATGGATAATCTCAAGGCCATGGTTGTCATGAGGATGGTGCTTGATGACTGGTGGTCAGGAGGGACGTGATGTACTTTAGTGGGAGACATGCTATAGCTAAGCTATAGGTGCCTGTGCTGTAGCATGTGACCACCAGCCTATTAGGAAGCAGTAAAGCAACATGGAGATGATATCAGTCCGATGGGATGGAGGGGGGTGGGGTGGGGGGGGGGGGGGGGGGGAAAGCCTTGGAGGCCGGAGGGGAGAAGGATAACAAGGAGAGATGATAAAACTGATCTGGAATAATCGTACATTTCCTACCCGAGAAATAACGATTTCATGGAAGCCCGCAGAATGACACACTTGAGACCATCTGTGTGTGGTGTGTGTGTGTGTGTGTGTCTCTCCTTCATATGTGTGTGTGTGTGTGTGTGTGTGTGTGTGTGTGTGTGTGTGTGTGTGTGTGTGTGTGTGTGTGTGTGTGTGTGTGTGTGTGTGTGTGTGTGTGTGCATGTGTCTGTCTGTGTGTGTGTGTGTGTGTGTGTGTGTGTGTGAGGGTCTTCTCTGTGTGCTTGTGTGTTTGTGTGTGTGTGTGTATGTCTCTCCAATGTGTGTGTGTCTCCATAATGTGCGTGTTTCTCTCTCCTATGTATGTGTGTGTGTGTGTGTGTGTATGTGTGTGTGTATTTTCGTCTCTCCAAAGTGTGTGTGTGTGTGTCTCTCCAATGTGTGTGTTCCTCTCTCCTATGTGTATGTGTATGTGTGTGTGTGTGTGTGTGTGTGTGTGTGTGTGTGTGTGTGTGTGTGTGTGTGTGTGTGTGTGTGTGTGTGTGTGTGGGAGGCCGGGTGGCTCTATGTGGGGCACCGGCAGCAGATAGGATTTCAGGAGCGGGGAGAGAGAACACCCACAGAGCACCCGGCAGAGACACCACCACCACCACCACCACAGCAGCAGCAGCAGCAGCAGTATTGTCCCACAGCAGGGCCGGCTTAATTGGCACCAGGGGACCCAGGGAGGGAGGGAGGGAGGGAGGGGAGAGAGGGAGGGGAGAGAGAGGGAGGGAGGGAGAGAGAGAAGAGAGGGGGGGGGGGGGGGGGCAGGAGGAATCACAGAACATTACAATCAAAGCATGTGCACGGGCCTGATGATAAACCCGTTATCTCCTGTCGACTCCAGCAGTCCCACTATGTTACAGCAGAACTTCTGGTATCCAGCAGTCCCACTATTTCACAGCAGAACTTCTGGTATCCAGCAGTCCCACTATGTTACAGCAGAACTTCTGGTATCCAGCAGTCCCACTATGTTACAGCAGAACTTCTGGTATCCAGCAGTCCCACTATGTTACAGAAGAACTTCTGGTATCCAGCAGTCCCACTATGTTACAGAAGAACTTCTGGTATCCAGCAGTCCCACTATGTTACAGCAGAACTTCTGGTATCCAGCAGTCCTACTGTGTTAGAGTAGAACTTCTGGTCCAGCAGTCCTACTGTGTTAGAGTAGAACTTCTGGTCCAGCAGTCCTACTGTGTTAGAGTAGAACTTCTGGTCCAGCAGTCCTACTGTGTTAGAGTAGAACTTCTGGTCCAGCAGTCTTACTGTGTTAGAGTAGAACTTCTGGTATCCAGCAGTCCTACTGTGTTAGAGTAGAACTTCTGGTCCAGCAGTCCTACTGTGTTAGAGTAGAACTTCTGGTCCAGCAGTCCTACTGTGTTAGAGTAGAACTTCTGGTCCAGCAGTCTTACTGTGTTAGAGTAGAACTTCTGGTCCAGCAGTCCTACTATTTCAGAGCACATCCACATCAACCTCTGCATAGACGGAGCTCCACACATCCACACATCCACACATACCACCTCGCTGCCAGTGTTCACAAACTGGTTGGCACAGACTGCCAAAAACATTTTAGATTTTACACCTGTTTTCTTTCGCCTGCTTTCTTTCTTGTGATATTTTATGGCATAAATTACCATGTGGCATAAATGACCATGTTGACGATCATAAAAGACATACCATGTGACCTCGTTTAACGGCGGACGCAAAGTCGGCCAGCGGTACTAGTAAGCGGTAAGAAAAAAAGTGTGCAAAGGTTTGAAATTACACTGTGTAGCCTGGTCAGTGGCCAGAGTATAAACGCACTTCTTAAAGGGACACTGAATCCAAAATAGTTTTTTTGGTTTAACAGCCAATTTCATGCTTACTGGTCCCCGCCTCCGGCAACGCGATTGGTCGAAACAAATGTGAAGTCACCTAGATTTGAGCTTGCCTGCCATCAGATACAAAGAGCGTGAAAAACCCCGCAAACTTTTGTGCTCGAGCCGAGACGTCCTTCTATGTGTGCGGAGCCGGCGGTTTGCGCAACACAACGTGGATGAGAAGTGTCTCAATGGCTGCCTTTCTCTGCCACAGAAGGGCTACCACCTAAGCAAACAGCTGACCTAGTTATTGTGACTATGTGGAAAAACTCTGCCATGCCAACACAAATCCCTTAAACGTGGCGGTGCCGCGCGCAGTAATAACATTCAATTACGTAATTACGCCAAATAAGCACGCATTCATCAATTCTCAAACGCTAATATCTGCTAATTAACTCGACACGTGTTAGCTCATTGCCCAGCTCTCCTAACCCAACAAGAGATGGCTAAAGAGATGTGTTACTTAATACCTGTTTAAGTCGATGTTTCTGTACATCTCAGATATTCCACGTGCCGTCTGGAATAACAAATGGTAATGCTAGCCAGCGTTTAAACACGCCGTTACAGGCTACCCGTCTCTCACGCCCGGGCTCCTTTCTAGAACCAACCATCTACACTCAACCATTCTCCGTCGAGTTGAATCAGTTCTTCACTTTGATTTCACACACTTAACGGCATCTATTAAATATTTATTTTCACTAGCCAAACCATAACTAGCATGGAGATGCAGGGTTGAAGCAGGTAGAACAACAACAAACATGTCCTTGCTGTTTTAAGCTCTCGGGCCATAATTCAGGGGGATTTTTGTCACAAAAATCTCATCCTCCAAATTAGGGTGATATACTCTTCCAAATATTGTCTTTGGGATGAAGGTATGTTTTCGAGGCAACCACAACTATTCCTCGTCGTGTGTATCTTACCTGAGGTAATCCGTCTCGGCGGTAATCTTCTCACTATCGAGGTCTCGTGGCCATTCTGCCACTAAGTAGTAACATATTTCTCCCGTAAAAAACAAGACTGTATCGTTGTTTATCTGCAGCGCTGGATGTTCAGCAACAGTTTGTTTGGATAGTTCAGATTGCGTAAAGAGATGGGCCAGATGAGATGTTTAGGGGAGCACGCTCCCGAACAGGAAGTTTATGTATCACGCATGCTTCCCGTGCCCCGCTCTCGTCTGACGGACGCGGAACGCAGCGTTTACAGCCGGCCAAACAGAGCGTCGCAATTGGCAACGCGATTGCTCTCCTGGCTACCGCCATCATCATTATGGACCTCAAACTGGTTGTGGATGTGGATGAGATGATGTCGCGATGACGTCACCGCGAATCCCACCCGCGGACCCCCACCCTCGAAATTCTGCTCTCTTTTTTTTTTTTACGGTGGTTTTTTTTTACAGTCGCAAATCCCCAGACCCGCTTACGGGGTCCGGGGGGTTTGGATTGGGACACGGGTGGTCGTGGTGGGAGGAGGGGAGGTGGAGGTGGAGGTGGTGGTGGTGGTGGTGGTGGTGGAGGAGGAAGGACGTGGGGGACACCGGGGACTAGCTAAGGTGTTTACTAGCTGCGTCAACAGGATGGAGCTGGCTTTATACAGAAGTAGGAAACAAGGCCCTGGGGGAGGAGTTAGGGGGGAGGATGGGGAGGAAGAGCTGAATTCAGACACAGCTCCTTAAAGGGGCCCTATTATACCACCAGGTGTGAGCCATTACAAGCCCTTTCACAAGTGTGTCCACCAAAAACTGACCCCATCAGAGTACATGTAGGTGGACACTCCCACTTGTGATGTCACCTCGTAACAATGACAACTAATGGCTAATCACGCTCACACCTGGTGGTATAATAGGGCCCCTTTAAGGAGCAGCTAGGGGTTAGGAGATCTTAATCCAGCACAAGGATGCCTACAGTCTTTAGACTGCGGGAGATTACAAGGGGGGGTCGATTCCAGGACCTTCGGGCAGTCCGGGAGTCCAACACCCCCCGGGCCAACTGCCCCGGTCGCTCACTTGACCTCTCTGAGCTCACCTGAGGCCATCCATCTCCTCCATGTCGTCCAGGGTGATCATGCCGTCGCCCAGGATGATGTGCAGGAGGCCGTCGGGGCCGAACAGCAGCTGGCCCCCCAGGTTCTTCCGGTGCAGCTCGGCCACCTCCATCAGCGCGCGCACCGTCCTCGTATCCACCTGGTTGGGCGTTTTCCTGACGGGGGAAACACATCACAGTCAATACTTACTTTTGTCTTGGTTGTACAATTAATTCATCTGACATTCAACCTTCCTGCTTTTGCTCTTTCACATCAATGGTTTAGACCGTGGCTTTGGAGTACGAGCAGCAATTCATCTATGGTCGCATTGTAATGTAGAAACTTTGACCATAGCCGACCATTCACCTCTTGCCACGGTAGTCAGCATACAGAGGAATCGTCCCGATCCAAGGAACACGTGACCCGTCAGGTAGCACGATACCACGTCACAATAACCCACATAAACCACAAGTGGCTGACTCGGCAGATACGAGATCTCAGGACTCCCAATACAAGAGTTGTGTAGTTCCCGTTATATTGAGTTTTTTTTGCGCCAGACCATTGAGATCTCGTAGTTCCTTATATGATGAAAACGGCCAATCAGTGTGCAAAAAAAAAACCCCATTGGGGGGATCTCTCAAATAGCCCTTACGCTAAGCACCCGCCCAAATGTTTCACCATTTTTAAATGACGGTTGCAATAGCTCCTTACTTGTGTTGTGCGAGAGAGACTGGTAAAGGTAGAGGAAGTGCTTCTAAAATACTCCCTGAGGTCTGTCATTACGGTTGTGCCTGGTGCGCTACTGCTACAGGCCACTAGATGGTCCAACCCAGGAATTAGAGGAAAAAAACAATGCAGTCACTGAGACCGTACACCTCGTAAGGCTATATTTAAAACAACATTTAACGTGTGTTCTCCAGTTACTATGGAAAAGGAAAACACTTGAACGAGTTAGGGGGGATTAAGCAAGCAATTACTGTTTGCAGGTTAATGGGGAAAGGGGTGTGCATTATCCAATTAGACGATCATCATAATTGAATTGAATTAGAGGAACCTGTAATTTAAAAAATCGAAACTCTCAAAAACGTTCATGTTGTTGAAGCTTTAGGATGGTTTGTCAGTACATTTTAGTTCACATTTTTTGTCAGCATTTTGTTTTTTAGGCCCTACAGTCAAAAGCAAGATAATATACAGTACGTGTTTTAGAATCGAACATGAACTGACTCAACAACATCGTAACATTCAGTTCGACAGACAAGCAAAACTATTTCTAAATCCCGCCTATTTTGATTGGTCCTCGCTTCTTCTGAAGGCGGGACTTCATCGTCATATCTCCACGGATGGAGGGTAGGGGCGGTTGGGGTTCCCGGTGTTACCTGGACACGGTGTACTCCACCACGCGCAGGATGTGGTCGTGCGGGCCGATGGCCCAGCGCTCCTGGTTGGTGGTGTAGGAGACGTACAGCTTGCCGTTCTTCTTGTAATTGGGATGGAATGCCAGGCTTAGCAGGCCCCTTTCATCTCCGCCCTGCAGTCAGACGGCAAACACAAAGGATCCAGGAGTTAATTATGCTCCCGCTCCCCGTTTCCAATGGGCGGGAATAAAAGCCAGACCGTGGACCCCCCCCGTTCCTCCTCCTCCGCCTCCTCCTCCTCCTCCTTCTGCACTCCCTCCTCCTGCCCCCGCCCCCCCCACCCGCCTTCATCGCCATCCCACCCACCAGACCACCATGGACCATAACCAGGCACCCCCACCCTCTCCTTACAGGGGGGGGGGGGCAATCTCCAGGAGGCCCCCCTGATATGATTCTCCTCCTCCTGACCTTGTAATTCCGCAGCGTCCCGTCTTCAGATATTTGGTGTTCCTCCAACCAGCCATATTTCATCTCGGCGACCCCCCACCCCATCCGCCCCCCCGACCCTGCTCCACACCCACCCACCCTCGGCTATGAAAACATGGACCCTCCGTTACGACACCGCCGGCGTTGATTCTGGAGGAGTCGTACTCCTTCCTCTTCTTCACTCTTCAACAACCTCACCATCACCACTACCAGCCCTTCGCGCACACACACCACACACACACACACACACACACACACACACACACACACACACACACACACACGCACACACACACTCTCCCACCCCCAGGCTGGTTATGTGTGCTTGTCCTCGGGGTCGGCGGGGTAGTGGGTGTATGGGAGGCCGGGGTTGGGGGGGTGGGGGGCGGTAGGGGGTTGGGTGGGCAGGGGGGCGGGGGCGGGGGGCTGTGATGGCCAGGGGCCCTCCTGGGGGCCCTCCTGGGGGCCTCCTTTGTGTGGTGATTTGTGTGTGTAATCTTTGGGGGTTATCCGTGAATGCTACTCTGAGTGGCTGAAAGAATTTATTAGCTCACTCACAGTTCATAGAGAGCACAAAAGTCCCGAGTGCTTCTGTCCTTCGCTTTTCCTTCCCTCCCTCCCTCCCTCCCTCCCTCCCTCCCCCCTTCCTTCTCCTCTAACCCCCCACCCACCCGCTCCCCTCCATCACCTCCCCATCTCCAGAGTCTTTACCAGGGTACCCCGTAAGTCCAAGCGAAGAAAAAAACCTCAAGGACACAAGAAGGGAGCAAAGGGGGAGAGAAGGAGGGAGGGAGGGAGGGAGGGAGGGAGGGAGGGGTGAGAGTGAAAGAGGGAGGGAAAAAGAGAAGGGGAGGGAGAGCGGGGGGGGGGGAGCAGGAGGGGGGGAGCGGCGAGGAACGAAACCTAAACAGGGACGGGGCTGCCAAGTCCCACTGTCTTGGCAACATGTTTAGAAAACATCTAAATTGCTTGTGTAATATGTAAACCTTTGTGTCACGCCGGAGGGCCGGGGCGGCGGGGGCTACGTCAGTTGTCACCACCAGGGTGGTCCGCTCAGTCATCGCTGGCCGTAATAATCAGCTATAGCGTTTCAGTCCTTAGGCTACAGAAAGAGAAAGGCCCGGGTCAGCCCTTTACCTTGTTTTTTTGGGGTTTTTCTCCGTTAAAAGTTAAACTCTCCCCCGCCGCCACCACCACCACCAACCACCCACCACCACCACCACCACCAGCACCATCGCCAAAATCAACCCGTTGTTATTTTGTCCTACAAAGGAATGAGCAGAATGTGAAGGTGTTTAAGGTGTTTAAGGTGTTTACAACGCCCACCAGGCAAGTCGGAATCGTTACGGGATCCAATGAGAGGACGGCGCTCCGCTCTCCAGTAGCGAATCGAAACGGCGGAATGTAAAGCTGTAATTAAAAAAAAAAAGTGAGACATAATCATCGCCTCGCTCACGGTAACACAAAAAAAAAAACCCAACCCCCGGTGTATGCACTGACCGGGAGTTCAATTCAGCGGGTTCCCAATTCAGCGGAGGGGAAAAAAACCTTTTTTTTTTTTCTTAAGTGGCAAACAGCACGTTGGCTGTACTCAGTGTTACGGACCGAAGCAACCTGTCATATCATTAAAACCGCTCCAAGTATCTTCAACAAATTCTCCGTCCTCGTGCGTGTGTGTTGTTTGGACGGACTGTGTATAAGAAAGGCCCGGTCCAAGTCCGAGTTCCCCCCCCCCACCACCACCACCACCACCACCACCGCCCCCCTGCGTGGGCCGGTCCAAACGCAGCACACAAACGCACACGCCGGTGACTTCCTGGCGATGGAATGTTCTGGAAGGAAAACCACCAAACAGCGGGGAGCCACGAAAGCACACCGATTGCACTGCGTTAAAGTTTAAAGTTTGAAAGTTGAACAAATAAATGTCCGAACATCTCCGCCCCCCCGCCCCACCGCCCCCCCCACCCACCCCCCACCCGCCCAAAAAACTCCAGGGTCGGGATTTACGAGCCCTACTAATGTCAGATTGTTGAAGTCCAATAAAAAAGATATTGTGTGAGAGGCGATTCAGTACGTAACAGCTGGGTGCATGATGGACGAGAGGTGAGGGAAGGGAGAAAAAAAGGGAGGAGGAGGAGGAGGAGGAGGGCGAGAGAAAAAGAGAAAAAAAGATTCATTTCCAGTGGGGGGTGGGTGGGTGTGGGGTTGGTGGGGGGGGAATGCCTTTTTGGAGGAGGAGGAGGCAGGAGGAGGAGGAGGAGGAGAAGAAGGACATAAAAAAAAAAAGAATAAACCTCAACTTTTGAAACGCTTGACCTGATGGTGTTGGATTTGGAGATGCGGTGACCGCTTCGCCAAAATAAAACACACGTAGGAAACGGGGTCAAAGACCAGATTCCGGAGAGGCCGCCTAGGTCCGGAGGCCAGGCCCGGGGGACCACCGGGGACACCGCTGGTTTTAAAACGGGCTGGGATGTCAGTGGCCTCGGCTAATGACTGGCTCCCCACAGAAGGCCGGGCCGGAATGGCAGCGCAGCGAGCAGCAGCAGCAGCAGCAGGGGCCCCAAACCCTCTCCGTCTCCCAAAAACAAACCCAGCCAAAAATGCTATTATTTCAATGGCGGTAAGATGCCCTACTCTCCCAGCATAGATCGCTTGTCGAAACTTTTTGCTATTTAGGAACCGTTGAAACAAATGACAGATTCGATGCACTGACAAACACAGCGAATTCACATTTGTTTTTCCCCAATAGGTGAACGCTGTTCTCTATTAATGTTGAGCCAAGAAATCAACCACATTGCGCCCCCAAACTCCTGGGTTGTATTGAAAGCAAATGATTTGTTGTACATCTGCTACCCGATATCTCTCTATGTCCCCCCTCCCCTTTGTGTATAAAGTAAATATTTGTCCGATCGATTACAGATAGATCAATTCAGAGTGGGCTGGAAACGGTAGCCGATGGTTTCAATCAGGGGCCGTTTCTGTCGTCGGGAGCCATCTGACGACGACGGCTTCGCTTTGATGGGGAACATCTCGAGGCTGCAGCCCATAATGAGCAACAGATGATGTCTTTATAACGCCATACATACGATTTTCTTCTTCTCCCCCCCCCCCCCCCCCCAGCTTCGGAAAACCTCCACAAATTCCACCCCCCCCCCCTTCCCCACCCTCCCCACCCACCCCTCCCCTCCTTTTTGCTGCAGCAACCCTAAAAAAAACTAAACGTACCTTTAACAGATTCCGAGACGGCTTTCTTTTAAAACTTTAGTCGCTTGTTTTTTCATGACCTGATGTGGCCTGGCGTGTTTGAATGCTATGAATCCTCTCATTCCTCCGATGGACATGATATCTAATGCATGCAGATGAACACCTGCCTCCTGTTTCTGGTTCTGGTTCTGGGGCCAAATGTTGGCATTCCACAGAACGCGTGGATTCTTTTCTGGTGGGGGGTGGGGGGCGGGGGGGGGGGTCACCAGCACGTTGGGCCGGTTATGTGGAACCGTCTGGGCCTGTCTGTGGGGTAGCCAGCAGCAGCAGCAGCAGCAGCGAGCAGCAAGCAGCAGCAGCAGCAGCAGGGGTGGCAGGGGGGACCTGATTCCCTAACCCTAACCATGTCCAATTCCACAGACAGCTGGCTTCAGTGGGCTGATGATGCATGCGGTTTGGCCCCGGTGCCTTTGTCCAGGGCCACACATCCTTTAGATCCTGGAAACGCTCACGGGCGATCCTGTCTCCCCCTAAAGAAGACATTCCACCCGAGTTGATTGGAGAAAAACAATGTCTCGACTCTTGGCTCAAAGGCCAGCTGTAATAATCGCATTCAACCCTCAGACGCGCAACCACGCATGCACCCACACACACACACACACACACACACACACACACACACAACGCGCGTGCGCGCGCACACACACCACGCACGCACACGCACACACACACAACACACACACACACACACAATACCCTAGCCTTGACTGCACAACGAAAACAAAGATCCCAGACGTCTCTTCTCTACCTGTTTGGATAAAAGCCGAGTTTTTGCATAGCAGTCCTCACTTTCACATTGCCAACAATCCATAACTACTCCTATCCAACAATCCTACTCCCTATCCAACGACCACTCCGGAACATCCGACTCCATCCAACGGTCCGATTGCACAACCCAACCCGAGACACCGGCGCCAAACACACGGCTCCATTGAGAAAACATTTTCCCATTCTCCCATTCTCCCTCCCCGCCTCCTCCCGCCTCCTCCTCTCCTCCCTCCTCACCCGTCGAGAGCTCGGGGAAAAGCATTCGGCGTATCACAAGCGGTTTACCTCATAGTGGTACTGAACTCATCTATCTCCTCCGACCGCATTAGGGCCGTCCGTCTCCGTCAGGGGCCGCACGTTACATCAATAAGAAAAATCGTGGATATTACGACAAGACGCCGCACTTCCCTACCCCCCCCCGTGCCTGCCAAACCAAAAGGGAGGCGAGTGGCCGTTCATCACTGCCAGGGACGCGGCGGAGGGGGGGGGGGGGGGGGTTATACTCTGGGCGGTTTAAGAGCAGCCATGGACCGCAGTTAAGAGACAGAGAGAGAGCCACTAACAACGCTGTCAGCCGTCCCAGGAAGTAAAGTAGTGCATTGTTGCAATGCCTCTCTCTTTTTCCTGGCTCTTTCCTTCTTCCTCTTCATCATGCAGGCTACGGCGGTCCACCCTGAAAAAGGGCAAATGCATTCTGGGATACGTTTCGGATCACTTTCAGATCGGTAGATGTAGAGTGAAGCAATTTCAAGCCCGGTTTGTGGTTAACCAGTGTCCCCTAGTCGCACACGCTGATCTGATATATACAATATAAACAGTATATATCTGCTGTATATTATAGTCAATATATACATGTATAATCTCAAGGCCATGGTTGTCATGAGGATGGTGCTTGATGACTGGTGGTCAGGAGGGACGTGATTGTACTTTAGTGGGAGACATGCTATAGCTAAGCTATAGGTGCCTGTACGTAGCATGTGACCACCAGCCTATTAGGAAGCAGTAAAGGCAACATGGAGATGATATCAGTCCGATGGGATGGAGGGGGGGGGGGGTGGGGGGGGTGGGGGGGGGGGAAAGCCTTGGAGGCCGGAGGGGAGAAGGATAACAAGGAGAGATGATAAAAACTGATCTGGAATAATCGTACATTTCCTACCCGAGAAATAACGATTTCATGGAAGCCCGCAGAATGACACACTTGAGACCATCTGTGTGTGGTGTGTGTGTGTGTGTGTGTCTCTCCTTCATATGTGTGTGTGTGTGTGTGTGTGTGTGTGTGTGTGTGTGTGGTGTCTCTTCACCGTGTGTGTGTGTGTGTGTGTGTGTGTGTGTGTGTGTGTGTGTGTGTGTGCATGTGTCTGTCCTTCCTATGTGTGTGTGTGTGCGTGTGTGTGTGTGTGAGGGTCTTCTCTGTGTGCTTGTGTGTTTGTGTGTGTGTGTGTATGTCTCTCCAATGTGTGTGTGTCTCCATAATGTGCGTGTTTCTCTCTCCTATGTATGTGTGTGTGTGTGTGTGTGTATGTGTGTGTGTATTTTCGTCTCTCCAAAGTGTGTGTGTGTGTGTGTCTCTCCAATGTGTGTGTTCCTCTCTCCTATGTGTATGTGTATGTATGTGTGTGTGTGTGTGTGTGTGTGTGTGTGTGCCAGTGTGTGTTGTGTGTGTGTGTGTGTGTGTGTGTGTGTGTGGGAGGCCGGGTGGCTCTATGTGGGGCACCGGCAGCAGATAGGATTTCAGGAGCGAGGAGAGAGAACACCCACAGAGCACCCGGCAGAGACACCACCACCACCACCACCACAGGGCAGCAGCAGCAGCAGCAGTATTGTCCCGACAGCAGGGCCGGCTTAATTGGCACCAGGGGACCCAGGGAGGGAGGGAGGGAGGGAGGGGAGAGAGGGAGGGGAGATGAGGGAGGGAGGGAGACAGAGAGACAGAGACCGGGGGGGGGGGGGGGGGCAGGAGGAATCACAGAACATTACAATCAAAGCATGTGCACGGGCCTGATGATAAACCCGTTATCTCCTGTCGACGTTCCTCCACCCCCACCTCCCCCCCTCCCTCACCCTCTTCCTCCCCATCCTCCCCCCTAACTCCTCCCCCAGGGCCTTGTTTCCTACTTCTGTATAAAGCCAGCTCCATCCTGTTGACGCAGCTAGTAAACACCTTAGCTAGTCCCCGGTGTCCCCCACGTCCTTCCTCCTCCACCACCACCACCACCACCACCTCCACCTCCACCTCCACCTCCCCTCCTCCCACCACGACCACCCGTGTCCCAGTCCAAACCCCCCGGACCCCGTAAGCGGGTCTGGGGGATTTGCGACTGTAAAAAAAAACCACCGTAAAAAAAAAGACAGCAGAATTTGAGGGTGGGGGTCCCGCGGGTGGTATTCGCGGTGAACGTCATCGCGACATCATCTCATCCACATCCACACCAGTTTGAGGTCCCATAATGATGATGGCGGTAGCCAGGAGAGCAATCGCGTTGCCAATTGCGACGCTCCTGTTTGGCCGGCTGTAAACGCTGCGTTCCGCGTCCGTCAGACGAGAGCGGGGCACGGGAAGCATGCGTGATACATAAACTTCCTGTTCGGGAGCGTGCTCCCCTAAACATCTCATCTGGCCCATCTCTTTACGCAATCTGAACTATCCAAACAAACTGTTGCTGAACATCCAGCGCTGCAGATAAACAACGATACAGTCTTGTTTTTTACAGGAGAAATATGTTACTACTTAGTGGCAGAATGGCCACGAGACCTCGATAGTGAGAAGATTACCGCCGAGACGGATTACCTCAGGTAAGATACACACGACGAGGAATAGTTGTGGTTGCCTCGAAAACATACCTTCATCCCAAAGACAATATTTGGAAGAGTATATTACCCTAATTCGGAGGATGAGATTTTTGTGACAAGAATTCCCCTAAATTATGGCCCCAGAGGACATGTTTGTTGTTGTTCTACCTGCTTCAACCCTGCATTCTCATGCTAGTTATGGTTTGGCTAGTGAAAATAAATATTTAATAGATGCCGTTAAGTGTGTGAAAAAAGAGTGAAGAACTGATTCAAACTCGACGGAGAATGCGACATCATTCATCCACATCCACAACCAGTTTGAGGTCCATAATGATGATGGCGGTAGCCAGGGAGAGCAATCGCGTTGCCAATTGCGACGCTCTGTTTGGCCGGCTGTAAACGCTGCGTTCCGCGTCCGTCAGACGAGAGGCGGGGCACGGGAAGCATGCGTGATACATAAACTTCCTGTTCGGGAGCGTTGCTCCCCTAAACATCTCATCTGGCCCATCTCTTTACGCAATCTGAACTATCCAAACAAACTGTTGCTGAACATCCAGCGCTGCAGATAAACAACGATACAGTCTTGTTTTTACGGGAGAAATATGTTACTACTTAGTGCAGAATGGGCCACGAGACCTCGATAGTGAGAAGATTACCGCCGAGACGGATTACCTCAGGTAAGCATTACACACGACGAGGAAATAGTTGTATGCCTCGAAAAACATACCTTCATCCCAAAGACAATATTTGGAAGAGTATATTACCCTAATTCGGAGGATGAGATTTTTGTGACAAGAATTCCCCTAAATTATGGCCCCAGAGGACATGTTTGTTGTTGTTCTACCTGCTTCAACCCTGCATTCTCATGCTAGTTATGGTTTGGCTAGTGAAAATAAATATTTAATAGATGCCGTTAAGTGTTGTGAAAAAAGAGTGAAGAACTGATTCAACTCGACGGAGAATGGTTGAGTGTAGATGGTTGGTTCTAGAAAGGAGCCCGGCCTGAGAGACGGGTAGCCTTGTAACGGCGTGTTTAAACGCTGGCTAGCATTACCATTTGTTATTCCAGTCGGCACGTGGAATATCTGAGATGTACAGAAACATCGACTTAAACAGGTATTAAGTAACACATCTCTTTAGCCATCTCTTGTTGGGTTAGGAGAGCTGGGCAATGAGCTAACACGTGTCGAGTTAATTAGCAGATATTAGCGTTTGAGAATTGATGAATGCGTGCTTATTTGGCGTAATTACGTATTGAATGTTATTACTGCGCGCCGGCACCGCCACGTTTAAGGGATTTGTGGTTGGCATGGCAGAGTTTTTCCACATAGTCACAATAACTAGGTCAGCTGTTTGCTTAGGTGGTAGCCCTTCTGTGGCAGAGAAAGACGGCCATTGAGACACTTCTCATCCACGTTGTGTTGTGCAAAACCGCCTGCTCCGCGCACGCAGAAGAAGACGTCTCCGCTCGAGCACAAACGTTAAGCGGGGTTTTTTCACACTCTCTGTATCTGATGGGCAGGCAAGCTTCAAATGTAGGTGACTTCACATTTGTTTCGACCAATCGCGTTGCCGGAGGCGGGGACCAGTAAGCAGAAATTGGCTGTTAAAACAAAAAACTATTTTGGGATTCAGTGTCCCTTTAAGAAGTGCGTTATACTTTTTTTTACCGCTTACTAGTACCGCTGGCCGACTTTTGCGTCCGCCGTTAAACGAGCGTCACATGGTATGTCTTTTATGATCGTCAACATGGTCATTTATGCCACATGGTAATTTATGCCATAAAATATCACAAGAAAGAAAGCAGGCGAAAGAAAACAGGTGTAAAATCTAAAATGTTTTTGGCAGTCTGTGCCAACCAGTTTGTGAACACTGGCAGCGAGGTGGTATGTGTGGATGTGTGGATGTGTGGAGCTCCGTCTATGCAGAGGTTGATGTGGATGTGCTCTGAAATAGTAGGACTGCTGGACCAGAAGTTCTACTCTAACACAGTAGGACTGCTGGACCAGAAGTTCTACTCTAACATAGTGGGGACTGCTGGATACCAGAAGTTCTGCTGTAAAATAGTGGGACTGCTGGATACCAGAAGTTCTACTCTAACACAGTAGGACTGCTGGATACCAGAAGTTCTGCTGTAACATAGTGGGACTGCTGGATACCAGATGTTCTGCTATAACATAGTGGGACTGCTGGATACCAGAAGTTCTACTGTAACATAGTGGGACTTGCAGGTCTACCTTGAGGCCGCTCTGCACCAGCTTGTGGATGTCCAGGAAGGGCTCCTTCAGCACCTCCAGGTCAGGGGTGAGGATCCGCACGATGCCCTCCCTCTCCAGGACGAAGAGGCGCTGCGAGCCGTCCCCGCAGTGCACCACGGCCACCGGCTGCCGCAGGCCACTCAGCACCTCCTGGGCACAGTAGCAGTTGTGCTTGTGTTTCCTAGGCAACGGAACAGTAACAAAAAACACAAAAATAAAACAGGTCAAAGGGGTTACTTCAGGGTGGTTGCTGGTCTGAGCTTGAGAATTTGAAGCTGGATGTGTTTTGTAGCGTGCACATACTGTATATGCACATATACACATGTTGGTGTTATTATTAGTATGTTATCCATCGGAAGAATGTTGTCATTATATATAAATATAATATTTTATACATTATATTTCATATCACATAAGTATTAGTTCATGCCCCTTTGTCGGACACATTCAAGGGAATGAGAAATGTCATTTGACTTGACTTGGAATAACTGCAGTTGTGGACCTTGCGGTATTTTTTTATGACCACAAAACTACATTTATATAAAGCAGGCTTTTCTCCAAAGCGCTTTACAAGTTGTGCCTCACATTCACCCATTCATACATTCATGCATACACACTTTCATACACCTGGCGGCGATGTCAACCAGGCAAGGCAACAACAGCTCATCGGGAGCCATTGGGGTTGGGTGTCCTGCTCGGGGACACCTCGGCACTTAGCCCGGAGGAGCCGGGGGATCGAACCAGCGGCAACCGTCGCTTTTGCCAGACAAGCGGCTCTACCTCCTGAGCCCACCGCCACCCCCAGAGTATCTCTGCATCAAACCCTCCCATGATGCCTCTGGGTTCGCAGATGAAAGGGAAATCCCCAGCCCCAGAGACAAAGGGGTACATCCAGCAGCAAGATCCGGGGGGGGGGGGGGGGTGGAGCTGCTGGGATAAGCATTTCCATTATGCCGGGCCAAAGCTGGGTGAATGTGCTCTGAACAAACTGAGGGCTCACACAGGAGACGCAGCGGCAAGCACAGCTTCCTGCCGGGGATGGAGGGCAGCTTTG
>PIJE02002523.1:27500-37500 GCA_002895965.2 Coryphaenoides rupestris | reverse complement strand
GTTCTCTGTTTGCAGACCTCAGCTGATCTTATCAGTTCTGCGGCGACAGAGGTGGGGGCTGGGGGGGGGGGAGAATGAAGACTTGGGCCAAAAAAATTGGACAAAAAAAACAAAAACACGGCCAAAATGTTTGATGCGGTTGAGGAATGCGCCGTTGGACGACTGACGGCGCCGGTACCTGCTTCTTCCCTCGAAGTATTACCTCTTCAAAAGGAAATACTTCTGAGGGAACGAATACTTCCCGGAGAGACAGTGGGGGCGACGGCCGCTTTAAAGCGTTATATCGCGCGGCCTCAGGTATGTAAGAAGCCCAGCCAGCGATGAAGTCAGAGAATCGCTCCTCCGTCTGATTTTGGAACGCGCTCAGGTTAGCTAGGTGCTTCGCTGATCCGACGGTGCCGGTGCGGCGGAGTCTGGCTTTAGCTCGCACCTCGTCGTAAAACAAACACACGACACGTCGAGTTTGCCAATAAAAAGGTTTGAGTCAACGTCAGCCAGGACTCTGCTGGTGGCCCCGGACAGGTGAGACCAAGTGGGAGAAAAAGTCATGTCTAGACGGCAGCTTATTTGCTTTGACATCCTACTAAACATATGCTGGGACATGGGCATTAACTGTTGAGCGTGGAGCGTTTCTGTGTGTGTGTGTGTGTGTGTGTCTACGTTAGGAAGTATGAAGTTAAAGGCGCTGTGTTAAGTAGCTCTATATTGCGACAGCCATCGGAATATAGAGTCTCCGTCATTGATATAGAGTCTCCCATTTTCATCGCTCTACAGTGAACAACAAGGAAAAAGTTTTCCGTTATCCCGTTCCCGCTCTATCCAATCAGGAGAGAGAACACCATAAAGGGGCAGGTCCTCTCATTTGCGCATTCACGGGCAGGCTGCAGGATTTCAGTTTTGACTGACAATGGCGGGAACAGGTGAAGCTACTCGGACAAAACACATGGGGAGGAGGGAGGGCAGTGCTCGCTGCGACAACGGACAGGAAGTTAGCCAAAACGCCGATTTACTTCCGATGGAAATCAGAAGCGACCGATTCTAACCGTTTGTGCTCTCATTCATACGGGTTTTACGAAGGTGTTCTCGAACGTGTGTGTTTTACGACATGTACTACGACGAGGAGCGCGTTATTTATAGCAGGGTTTTTTTAATCTGTTCTTCATTAACATCGTTTGTGGTGGGATTAAACCCCCAACACCGCAGCTTGCATTTGGTACGCGCGACAAGTGTTCACGATTAACCCGCGGATTCCGCACACCTTCGCTAAAAAACCACCCGGTCTAATTCCTTGCGGTTTTTTCACATCCGGGGGAAGAAAAAACAAAACAAGAGCAACAACTGCTACTTACGACGCGACACACTCAACACTCAACCAGACATCACAGTGAGTCACATATTTGTGCAGAAATTTCACGATAAGTAGAAGTAGGAAAGGAGGTTTTTTCCACCCGGCCGTGCCAGAAGTACGGCTAGACTGAACGGTGTGTCTTGAAGGGGAGGATGTCGTAAACAGAACAACACGTAGCGTTCGGGGTAATTGCTCTGCACCCACTGAGTGCGCACTAATTGGGGAAAGCGAAAATGCGGTCAGACTCTCTGGGTCCCCGTGCACTGCAGTATATGCGGGAGGCCCCGTGCATTGTAACGTGGCGGCCCTGTGTACTGTATTGTGGGGCCCCACGATGTACAGTACATGGGGCCCCACTTACAGTACCTGGGGCCCCACAATGTACAGTACACGGGGCCCCACAATACATGTAGTGTACATCGTGGGGCCCCATGTACTGTACCATGAGAGCTGGATGTATGATCAAAGTTTGAACTCAAACTTGATATAAAATTCACTGTTGGAACATTAACAAATTAAAGATCTCATCTAATCTGAATCCAGGAGACGGCAAACACACAAATACTCTGATCGAAGAGAGAGAGAGAGAATGAGAGTGTGTGAGAGTGTGTGTGCGTGTGAGGCAGGTGTGTGCGTTGTTGTACACCGTGTGTGGCGTGGCGTGCATGTGTGTGTGTGTGTGTGTGTCACCTAAAGGTCACACCTCCAGGATGTGCAGTGAAAAAAAAATATATAGGGGAACTGTATATATATAAGAGGGAGATACAGAGAGAGAGAGAGAGAGAGAGAGAGAGAGAGAAGAGAGAGAGAGAGAGAGAGAGAGAGAGAGAGAGAGAGAGGGACAGGGAAGGGCATAGTTGGGGGGGGGGGGGGTTAACAACCCCTGTCCTTTGGGAGTAGGTGTAAGTTAGTTGGCAGGGAGGGGGGATATAGTGAAGGGGCACATACACCCCTCTCAAAGGCATTAACACTTGGACAGGGGTGGGGCGAGGGGGGGGTGTGTGTGTGTGTGTGTGTGGGGGGAGGGGGGGGGAGGGGGGAGAGGGGGGTTGCGGGGTGATGTTATCCAGCTTCTCCCATTAGCGAAACCAACAGGCACAATGCTGTTGTTGTGATTCTTTTGCTATAAGCAAAAAGGGGCTCCCTGTGTGGGCAGTGTAGTGGGGAGGAGGACAAGTTGACTCGCCCCCCATTCAGTTTTCCCCTCTGATTTACATGACTTGAGCAAATTAAATGATGCAATATGGCTTTTTGTCACACGACACAAAGTGCTCGATGCCACCCAGCCAGCGGCCGAAGAGTTGTTAACATGAGAATGGTCCGAGAGCCTACCAAAATATCAATATAGATGTGGAATCATTTTGATACGACTCTAATTGTTTAATTGTGTATTTCAGGGTAAAACAGGCCGTGAGCCCAACGTTGTGGCAAGGTGAATGTAGATGCGTCTACAATCAACACGATAGTTGTCCGTGGAAGAAAGAAAAAAATAGAGATCAATTAACTAATTAACGCCTGGAATCCCGGAATTGACGCTCGGGAAGCATCTGAGAGACCAATAACCATGGAAACAGAGGAGCGCGTCGGACCCCTCCCGAGCGTTCCAAAGTAAAAGTACAACAGCACAACAACAACAACAACAACAACAACGCACAACCAGCAGCCTCAATAATAATCACAACAACATCATTACCATATTCCTTGACATTTTGTTTGTTTGCATATTTTCTCTCCATTCCCCCGGTCAGTGCTGTCTGTGGCTCCCATGCAGAGACACACACACACACACACACACACACACACACACACACACTGTCTCTCTGGGGGGCACACGGCAACACCACCACCACCCGCCCCCCTTTTGCTCCAATAAAGAGGGAAATTCAGCTGTCGTCGACACCAACCACGGGCAGAATGACAATAATAAAAGGCTGTAAAAACGCACCCCCCACGCACCACCACACACACACACACCCACACACACACCCACACACACACACAGACACACACACACACACACACACACACACACACCCCGCAAGGCGTTTGGCAGCTACGGTGCCCCCCCACCCACTACCACCAGCAGCAGTAGTAGTGTACGCAAGGCAAGAATGTGCAACCACCACCACCAGCACCACCACCAGCACCAGCACCACCACCAGCACCACCTCCACCACCACCGTGCGTAAAACGTCAACCTATGCGCAAGGCAAGAATGTGCAACCACCACCTGCACCAGCACCTCCACCAGCACCTCCACCACCACCACTACCATCACCACACCACCACCATACCACCACCACCAGCACCACCTCCACCACCACCGTGCGTAAAACGTCAACCTATGCGCAAGGCAAGAATGTGCAACCACCACCTGCACCAGCACCTCCACCAGCACCTCCACCACCACCACTACCATCACCATCACCACCACCACCACCATCACCACCTCACCACCACCACCACCACCATCACCACCAGGCTGAGGGTAGAGAAGAGAGAGAGTGAGAGAGTGAAAGAGAGAGAGAGTACAGTGGATTGAGTGGTTAGAGAGAGGGAGAGAGGAAGAGGAAGAGAAAGAGAGAGAGAGACAGACAGACAGACAGAAACAGAGACAGAGAGACAGAGAGACAGAGAGACCGAGAGAGAGCTAAAGAGAGGGAGAGGGAAAGGGAGAGGAGAAAGAGGGAGAGAGGGAGGGGGAGAGAGAGAGAATAAGGGAGGTAGGGAGGGAGAGAGAGAGAGAGAGAGAGAGAGCGAGAGTGTCCACACACCCCTGGCTCCCTGGTGCTAACGTTATGCTTCCATCTGGTTATCTTCCATGCAGCCTGGGTGGCCCACCCCAAGTACTTGACATCTTGATGCACTTGAGCAGTTTTACATACACACAACCTTTGTAGAAAAATAAATGTGTCATTCGTCACCACATATGCTGCGCCGGAGTGATGGAAGACTGCAGCGAAAACCAGCCCCGGAGAACTTCTTCTGGGATTCTTCTGCTAAGCCCTTTGGTTTAACTCTCGTCGTCCGTTTGACTGCTGGCTCCCTGGGATTTGGAGCAACTTTGGACATCGCTCATTTTTCTCCCTTTCTTTCTTTCTTTCTTTCTTTCTTTATTTCTTTCCCTCTAGGGGAAGGGATTCCTCTTCCTTCCTTCCACTGGCTCTCGCTCGGTGCGAACCCAAAGAGGTGCACAGTGCGCTCACACGCACACACACACACACACAACACGATGCAGCCAGCAGCCCACCACATGACAGAGGCATTACATCGGGAGATAGTCCTGCTGACTCGGGTGGAATGCGTGCGTTTGATATTTGACTTGATGGTGGAGGGTGGTGGGGGAAAAGGGGGGGGGGGGGGCAACGGGCTGCAGTGGGTGGGAGTGGGTGGGTGGTGCTGGAAATGGGTGTTGAAACTGTTTCTCTTTTGTCAGACCTCAGCTGATCTTATCAGTTCTGCGGCGACAGAGGTGGGGGCGGGGAGAGGGGTGGGGGGGGGGGAGAATGAAGACTTGGGCCAAAAAAATTGGACAAAAAAAACAAAAACACGGCCAAAATGTTTGATGCGGTTGAGGAATGCGCCGTTGGACGACTGACGGCGCCGGTACTTGCTTCTTCCCTCGAAGTATTACTCTTCAAAGGAAATACTTCTGAGGGAACGAATACTTCCCGGAGAGACAGTGGGGGCGACGGCCGCTTTAAAGCGTTATATCGCGCGGCCTCAGGTATGTAAGAAGCCCAGCCAGCGATGAAGTCAGAGAATCGCTCCTCCGTCTGATTTTGGAACGCGCTCAGGTTAGCTAGGTGCTTCGCTGATCGACGGTGCCGGTGCGGTGGAGTCTGGCTTTAGCTCGCACCTCGGTCGTTTAAAACAAAACACGACACGTCGAGTTTGCCAATAAAAAGGTTGAGTCAACTCGCAGCTCAGGCTCTGCTGGTGGCCCGGGACAGGTGAGGACCAAGTGGGAAGAAAAAGTTATGTCTAGACGGGCAGCTTATTTGCTTGACATCCTACTAAACATATGCTGGGACATGGCATAACTGTGACGTTGGAGCGTTCTGTGTGTGTGTGTGTGTGTGTGTCTACGTTAGGAAGTATGAAGTTAAAGGCGCTGTGTTAAGTAGCTCTATATTGCGACAGCCATCGGAATATAGAGTCTCCGTCATTGATATAGAGTCTCCCATTTTCATCGCTCTACAGTGAACAACAAGGAAAAAGTTTTCCGTTATCCCGTTCCCGCTCTATCCAATCAGGAGAGAGAACACCATAAAGGGGCAGGTCCTCTCATTTGCGCATTCACGGGCAGGCGGCAGGATTTCAGTTTTGACTGACAATGGCGGGAACAGGTGAAGCTACTCGGACAAAACACATGGGGAGGAGGGAGGGCAGTGCTCGCTGCGACAACGGACAGGAAGTTAGCCAAAACGCCGATTTACTTCCGATGGAAATCAGAAGCGACCGATTCTCTCATTCATACGGGTTTTACGAAGGTGTTCTCGAACGTGTGTGTTTTACGACATGTACTACGACGAGGAGCGCGTTATTTATAGCAGGGTTTTTTTAATCTGTTCTTCTTTAACATCGTTTGTGGTGGGATTAAACCCCCCAACCGCAGCTTGCATTTGGTACGCGTGTCAAGTGTTCACGATTAACCCGCGGATTCCGCACACCTTCGCTAAAAAAAAGCCACCCGGTCTAATTCCTTGCGGTTTTTGTCCACATCCGGGGGAAGAAAAAACAAAACGAGAGCAACAACTGCTACTTACGCGCGCGACACACTCAACGCTCAACCAGACATCACAGTGAGTCACATATTTGTGCAGAAATTTCACGATAAGTAGAAGTAGGAAAGGATGGTTTTTTCCACGCGCCGTGCCAGAAAGACCGGCTTAGACTGAACGGTGTGTCCGTTGAAGGGGAGGAATGTTCGTGAAACAGAACAGACACGTAGCGTTCGGGGTAATTGCTCTGCACCGCACTGAGTGCCGCACCTAATATATGGGGAAAGCGAAATATGCGGTTCAGACTCTCTGGGTTCCCGCGTGCGCACTGCAGTAATTATTAGCCGGGAGTGCGCCCGTGCATTGTAACGCGAGCGAGCCCTGTGTACTGTATTGGGGCCACATGTACAGTACAATGGGGCCTCCACTACAGTACCTGGGCCCCACAAGGTTCAGTAACACGGGGCCCACAAACATTGGGGATGGACATCGGGGCCTCCCATGTACGAACCATGAACTGATGTATGATCAAAGTTTGAACAATCTCAACTGATATAAAATTCACGTTTGGACATAAGAAATTAAAGATCTCAATCAATCTATCCAGGAACGGCAAACCAAGAATACTCTGATCGAGAGAGAAGAGAGAGAATGAGAGTGTGTAGGTGTTGTGGTGCTGAGGCAGGTGTGTGCGTTGTTGTACACCGTGTGTGGCGTGGCGTGCATGTGTGTGTTGTGTGTGTCACCTAAAGGTCACACCTCCAAGCACCCCTCCCCGCCCCCCCCCCCACACCACCCTTCCGGCAACAGTAAATAACCACCTATAACCTCATTATAAACACCGGCGTCGCCTCCCACCCCCACCCGGCTCACCTGGTATGTGGCCCCTGCAGGTGTAGTAGAACTCCCGGCAGAAGTCCTGGCAGAGGCTTGGCAGCTCGGGCTCCCTGTGTGGCACCTTGGCCTCGGCGTCGGGCGGGTGGAACAGCACCTGGGGCGTTGGGCGAGCAGCGAGCGCACTTGATCTCCTCCAGCAGGCGCCCGCACTCTGTGTTGTTGGTGGAGAAGATCTGGAGAGCACATGTGTGGCAGGGGAGGAGGATGATGGGGGGGAGGAGGAGGATGGGGGGAGGAAGAAGAAGGGATCAGAGGAGGAGTATTCAGGAGGGTTGTTGTTGCCTGCCTGAAAACACTGATGCACTGTGTTGTTCCTGTTGTAGCGGCTGGAAGAAGACGCTCGGTTAAATTAAGACGATGAGTTGTTTTTTTCTGGTGGTTTTTGGTCAATTTAGACTTTTTCTTCTATGAAAATATCAAGTCTGGTTACATTAAGAGAGGAAACTAGATTCAGTTTTGGCTCTTTTTTTGGGGGGGGGAATTTCTGGCAATTTGTTTGCTTATTTTGGCTCGGCTTTGATGGATGATGAGTTGACTTTTTTATGCTGTTGAGGAAAATCCTGATGTTTTAGCCTTGCAGCAAGAAATGTTCTTGAAATTGTAGATTGCGTCAAAAAGCCATCCGCACACACCACACACACACACACACACACACACAAATCATGTAGCCGCAGAGAGACACACACACACACACACACACACAAAAGCACACATATCTCGTACCCACAGAGACACACAGGCAAACACATGCACACTCAAACACACAGACACACACAGACACACACGCACACACACAAATAAACATCTTGATTACCAAATTGTCAAAGCTCAAAAGTCTGAGTACCACAGACATCCACAGTGCCTCTCATTCATCCGCATGTTTACCAAACTTCACCAAACTCAACATCAAATTACAACATTTCCCCGTTTCAACACATTTGAGGGACGTGACATGGATACCGTCAAAATAAAGAGGGCCTCGCCGGCGTGCCATTGGACAAACGCAAAAACAACCATTATTCCTGAGCAGAGAAATTAGCGGGGGATTATTTACCTAACAAATTAGCAGCCACATGAGCAATGTAATTGACTCGTGTCACCTGGTGGTGGAGGTGGATGTTGTTGTGGTGGTGGAGGTGGTGGTGGTGGTGGAGGGGGTGGTGGTGGTGGTGGTGGAAGTGTTGTAGGTGGAGGTTGTGCTAGTTGTGGAGGTGATGGTGGAGGTGTTGGAGGTGGAGGTGGTGGAGGTGGTGGTGGTGGGTGGTGTGGTGGTGGAGGGTGGTGGTGGTGGAGGTGGAGGTGGTGGTGGATGGTGGGGTGGGTGGTGGTGGGGTGGAGGTGGTGGTGTGGGTGGAGGTGGTGGGTGTGGTGGAGGTGGTGGTGGTGGAGGGTGGTGGTGGAGGTGTGGTGGAGGTGGTGGTGGTGAGGTGGTGGAGGTGGAGGTGGTGGTAGGGGTGTGTGGTGGGAGGTGGTCGTGGAAGTAGTGGTGGTGGTGGTGGCGCTAGTGGTGGAAGTGTTGTAGGTGGAGGTTGTGCCAGTTGTGGAGGTGATGGTGGAGGTGTTGGAGGTGGAGGTGGTGGCGGTAGGGATGGGGGTGGTAGTGGAGGTGGTGGCAGTGCTAGTTGTGGAGGTGGTGGTGGAGGTGATGGTGGTGGAGGTTGTGGTTGTGGTGGAAGTGTTGGAGGTGGAGGTACTGGTGGTGGTGGAGGTGGAGGTGGTGGTAGTTGTGGTGCTAGTGGTGGAGGAGGCGGTCGTGGAAGTAGTGGTGGTGGTGGTGGCGCTAGTGGTGGAAGTGTTGTCGGTGGGGGCGGTGGTGGAGAGATAGTGGTGGAGGTGGTGGTAGTGCTGGTTGCAGGTGGTGGTGGTGGTGGTGGTCTACGAGCAGCCACACAGGCAGGCTGGTGGTGTTTCGCTCTGTGTGAGGTCCATGTGTAAACACCATCTGAGAGATAGACAGGCACATCACTCCGTCTCTGGTATCAACAAATTAGCAGTCTGTCGAAGTCAATTAGTGACAGAACCCAAGCTTAGCATATGGGTGCCTTACGCACTCTCTCTCTCTCTCTCTCTCTCTCTCTCTCTCTCTGTATCTCTGTTTTTAGTTTGCTTTTTCAAACTAACAGCAATGGTGGAAAAAAAAAAAAGCAATGACTCTTCCTTCAACTTATTACACACATACAGTACATACACACACGCCCTGCGTTCAATCACAATCGCTTGTACCACTGGAAACACACCGGGGTTTGGTCCATGACGCGTAGCACCATGCAATACAACAGCACAGATATGCGATCACGTACAAACATGACAATAAGAGAGTCAAGGTGAAGCAGAAGCAAAGCGGTAAATCATTTAAACACATTCTAATCCGTTGAATCTTTGCGGTCTATTGACCCTGGTGGATAATAACAGATATGAAACCTGTTAGTTTTTACGATTCCCAATTAAGAGGAAACAGGACTCTCCTCTCTTATGGGATTTTGGTCTGGAAGACTCAAGAGGGGAGCGAGGATTTCTGTCCAAAAATATTTGAAAGATTTGAAATCCCATGGAGTCAATATCTAGGGAGAAGAACAATCTAGATACTTTAGGGTTCCTCTGGTCTCTCTCTCTCTCTGACTCTCTATGTCTCTCTCTCTCTCTCTCTCTCTCTCTCTCTCTCTCTCTCTCTCTCTCTCTCTCTCTCACTCTTTCTCTGTCCCTCTCTCTCTCTCTCTCTCTCTCTCTCTCTCTCTCTCTCTCTCTCTCTCTCTCTCTCTCTCTCTGTGGGCGTCCTGTATTGAGGACACTCAGGTTCACGGGCTCGCCTGTCCTCCCTCCTGCTCTCTAAATCGCCCATTGATTCTGTGTGCCATGAGCTGGCACCGGCTGCAGGGATAGTAGCATTCGTGTGCTCTCAGCCATGCCCTGTGCCCATATGTTGCCATGGGCCGCGCTCCAATGTTGCCATCATTCAAACGGGAACAAGTGGGGCTTTTGTTGCTTGTTCGTTCCCCCTGAATCTCAGCAAATTGTCCCTGAAAGACGGTGG
>PIJE02002523.1:17500-25000 GCA_002895965.2 Coryphaenoides rupestris | reverse complement strand
CTCGCCCCCCCGCTCGCCGCCGAACTTATTGGCGTCTCCGCATTCCCACACGTTGACCGCGATGGCCAGGACCAGCATGAACTGCAAGTGCTTCATAGTAGTAGTGTAGTGTAGTAGTAGTAGTAGTATAGTAGTGTAGTATAGTAGTAGTATAGTAGTAGTATAGTAGTAGTAAAGCAAAATAAGTGTGTGTGTGTGTGTGGGGGAAAAAAAAAAAAAGTTGCTTTTCGTGGATCAACTACACGTTGATTCGGACGCGCATTCGGCAAAACAAATAATAAAATAAAATAAAATAAAACAACACGCAATACTGTCCAAAAACAAACACCAACTGTACGTTAGGTTTATATATAGTGGTGGCCAAGCAATGTCATGATATATATAGATATATCGATATCTATATCGATATATATTAAGTCATGCAGGTTTAAGATATTCCATCAGACTGAGTGGAGATTCAAAAAATAAAATAAATTAGAGAAAGTAGGCTAGATACGTTCTACGTTCTGTGGAAATTTGATTACAAAAAACCCCACAAAAAACCCCAAAAAAACTAAATAATAATAATAATAATAATAAAAAAAAAATACAGAACTTCCTTAATAATAATAATAATAATAATAATAATAATAATAAAAGAGAAAAAGAGGTTGAAGTCGTTGTCGCGTCCCTTTAGAAATAATAACACATAAATTCCTTTTTCAGGGTCAAAAAAAAAGTGACTCTTGTCTCTCACTTTAAGTCCCGCGAGCGCTCACATGTTTTCCCCGCGCGCCGCTCTCCCTCTCCCCTTCTTTTTAACCGGCGCGCGAGAAGAGGCGCGAGCACGGTGACGTCGTCAGCGCGCGTGGTGCCGGAGGCGGCGGCGGCGGCGGCGGCAGCGGCGTCGGCGGCGGCGGCGGCGGCGCGCGCATGGGCAGGTTCGCGCCGCGCATGCACCACGCGCGCCGAGGGGCTCGAGGAGGAGGGGGAGGAGGAGGGGGAGGAAGAGGGGGAGGGAGGGGGGCGTGGCTTTCTACCTGCTGCTGTCAGAAGAGACGAAACAGCCTGCAAATAAAACTGCTTGACTTCCTTGCCGCTATAATGTATGTGATCTCTTAGCTACCTGTACATTTATTTATTTATTGTTTTTATTCAATACCATCGCCAACTTCTTTTTTTACTGTAAATATATATTTTTCTATTGGGCTTATACATACACCTGTGCATTTATTATTGTATTTATTAATGTATTATTGTATTTATTAATGTATTATTGTATTTATTAATGTATTATTGTATTTATTAATGTATTATTGTATTTATTATTGTATTGTTGTATCTGTATATATTGCTGCCTCTCCTTCAACAAATGTACTCTTTGTAAGTCGCTTTGGATAAAAGTGTCTGCTAAATGTAAATGTAAATGTAAATGTATTGTTTCTATTCGTATGTTGTTGAGCAACCTCTGGCACGAGAATGTCCTTCGGGATGAATAACGTTCGATATTATCTTCTCTTATATCTTATATGATTATTGGCGTTTTCACACATCTTTCACCCCCCCCGCATGAGTTTGGTTTGAAGCAAATCGAGATTTAAGACGTATATATATAGATCATTCACACACACACACACACATACACACACTCACACACAATTAAATGGAAGGGGGGGGTGGGAGAGTGGGCTGGGTGGTGGGGGGCGGGGGCAATGTATGTGCCACAACAACATTATATCATCGTTTTCAAAATAAAAGCACGCGCAATGACAATCCACACGGGAGAGCGTCGGACATGCATGGCTGTGAAGCCCCTCTGCTGGAAGTGTGTGTGTGTGTGTGTGTGCGTGTGTGTCCCCTCCACCCTTTGAATTCTTCACATTGCCCCCAGCGGACACATTTCAGGACCATGTATAGCCAGCTCCCCGGCTCCCACAAACAGGGGCAGCCTGTAGGGAAGGGCGTGCGAGCAAGGCCATTATAGGAGGAGAGCGAGAGAGGGGGAGAGAGAGGGGGAGAGAGAGTGTGTGACGGCCGCCACCAGGCAGAGACCTCAGCAGCAGCAGCAGCAGCAGCAGCGGCAGCAGCAGCAGGGGAACATGTGGGCCCCAGCTGTGGGCTCCGGAGAGAGGCAACACATCTGCTGGGGGAAGATACACCCTCACACACACACGCACACACACACACACACACACACACACACACACACACACACACACACACACACACACACACACACACACACACACAGAGAGTCCCGGAGCACACAGCCGCTCTGGGGGAGCGAGCGCACAGGCCGGGAGGGTGGGTGTGTGTGTGTGTGTGTGGGGGGGGGGGAGCAACGGGTGTGTGTGCTCCTCACGTGCACACACACACAGACGTGCACGCACATACACAGGCCGGCGTGCATGCAGACGCAGATGCAGGCGTACGGTATGCGCGTGCGTGCAGACGCACACGTGCACAAGTGTGACTCGCAAACACACGCGCACACACGCACAAACACACACACTCATACAGACAAAAACATAAGACACACACACACAAGCACACATGCACACACACACACACACAGAGAAAAGAACACACAACCAGATGGGTACAATATTTGTCCATGTTTCAGATTGGTGTTGATCCAGGAGATGGGAGGGGAACTCTAAATCACCTTCTCAAACTCCAACTGTAGCTTGGCTGCTAGCGTTGGCCCTATAGCTCTGAATGGCGAACACCAGCGCACACACACTATTAAACCCACCCACCCCCAGAACCATTGCATGTCCAGCGCGAGGCCCGTTTCTGTCCGTGGGTCAAGTTATTATATGTGTTGGGTTTGGCATCCGGAGGCATCGTTTTGATGTTTGTCCTGCGGTGAACTCGCCATTAGAAACACTTCCCCATTTTATATTTCTTCATAAAACGTGTGTGGGGGGGGGGGGAGACCCCACAAAAAACCCCACAAAAACTAAATAATAATAATAATAATAATAAAAAAAAAATACAGAACTTCCTTAATAATAATAATAATAATAATAATAATAATAATAAAAGAGAAAAAGAGGTTGAAGTCGTTGTCGCGTCCCTTTAGAAATAATAACACATAAATTCCTTTTTCAGGGTCAAAAAAAAAGTGACTCTTGTCTCTCACTTTAAGTCCCGCGAGCGCTCACATGTTTTCCCCGCGCGCCGCTCTCCCTCTCCCCTTCTTTTTAACCGGCGCGCGAGAAGAGGCGCGAGCACGGTGACGTCGTCAGCGCGCGTGGTGCCGGAGGCGGCGGCGGCGGCGGCGGCGGCGGCAGCGGCGTCGGCGGCGGCGGCGGCGCGCGCATGGGCAGGTCGCGCCGCGCATGCACCACGCGCGCCGAGGGGCTCGAGGAGGAGGAGGGGGAGGAGGAGGGGGAGGAAGAGGGGGAGGGAGGGGGGCGTGGCTTTCTACCTGCTGCTGTCAGAAGAGACGAAACAGCCTGCAAATAAAACTGCTTGACTTCCTTGCCGCTATAATGTATGTGATCTCTTAGCTACCTGTACATTTATTTATTTATTGTTTTTATTCAATACCATCGCCAACTTCTTTTTTTACTGTAAATATATATTTTTCTATTGGGCTTATACATACACCTGTGCATTTATTATTGTATTTATTAATGTATTATTGTATTTATTAATGTATTATTGTATTTATTAATGTATTATTGTATTTATTAATGTATTATTGTATTTATTATTGTATTGTTGTATCGTCTCGTAAATAGGAATGCTCGAAAACAGCTCTATTCTTATCTTCAGGTACCACAGTGATATATCGCTGCCTCTCCTTCAACACATGTACTCTTTGTAAGTCGCTTTGGATAAAAGCGTCTGCTAAATGTAAATGTTAATGTAAATGTAAATGTATTGTTTCTATTCGTATGTTGTTGAGCAACCTCTGGCACGAGAATGTCCTTCGGGATGAATAACGTTCGATCTTATCTTGTCTTCTCTTATATCTTATATGATTATTGGCGTTTTCACACATCTTTCCCCCCCCGCATGAGTTTAGTTTGAAGCAAATCGAGATTTAAGACGTATATATATAGATCATTCACACACACACACACACATACACACACTCACACACAATTAAATGGAAGGGGGGGGTGGGAGAGTGGGCTGGGTGGTGGGGGGCGGGGGCAATGTATGTGCCACAACAACATTATATCATCGTTTTCAAAATAAAAGCACGCGCAATGACAATCCACACGGGAGAGCGTCCGACCCTTGGTTGATGAACAGAGAGTAGAGAGTAGAGCGAGGCAGGTCCCCCCCCCCCCCCCCCCCCCTGCGCCGCTCAGCAGGACACACACACACACACACACACACACACACACACACACACACACACACACACAGCAGAGCGTCACTGAGATCAGTCCCATTAGCCGCACCTGTTCTCACTTGGGGGTCCGCGGGTCCCCAGTGCGGCTTATCTCTCGGAATCTGGAGCGCAATCCAGGAGGGCCTGGTTTGATTGTGGGCAATTATGGAAATGACTGGGTGTGCACGTGTGTGTGTGTGTGTGTGTGTGTGTCTGTGTGTGTGTGTGTGTGCATGCATGCTGTGAAGCCCCTCTGCTGGAAGTGTGTGTGTGTGTGTGTGTGCGTGTGTGTCCCCTCCACCCTTTGAATTCTTCACATTGCCCCCAGCGGACACATTTCAGGACCATGTATAGCCAGCTCCCCGGCTCCCACAAACAGGGGCAGCCTGTAGGGAAGGGCGTGCGAGCAAGGCCATTATAGGAGGAGAGCGAGAGAGGGGGAGAGAGAGGGGGAGAGAGAGTGTGTGACGGCCGCCACCAGGCAGAGACCTCAGCAGCAGCAGCAGCAGCAGCAGCGGCAGCAGCAGCAGGGGAACATGTGGGCCCCAGCTGTGGGCTCCGGAGAGAGGCAACACATCTGCTGGGGGAAGATACACCCTCACACACACACGCACACACACACACACACACACACACACACACACTAACACACACACACACACACACACACACACACACACACACACAGAGAGTCCCGGAGCACACAGCCGCTCTGGGGGAGCGAGCGCACAGGCCGGGAGGGTGGGTGTGTGTGTGTGTGTGGGGGGGGGGAGCAACGGGTGTGTGTGCTCCTCACGTGCACACACACACAGACGTGCACGCACATACACAGGCCGTCGTGCATGCAGACGCAGATGCAGGCGTACGGTATGCGCGTGCGTGCAGACGCACACGTGCACAAGTGTGACTCGCAAACACACGCGCACACACGCACACTCATACAGACAAAAACATAAGACACACACACACAAGCACACATGCACACACACACACACACACAGAAAATAACACACAACCAGATGGGTACAATATTTGTCCATGTTTCAGATTGGTGTTGATCCAGGAGATGGGAGGGGAACTCTAAATCACCTTCTCAAACTCCAACTGTAGCTTGGCTGCTAGCGTTGGCCCTATAGCTCTGAATGGCGAACACCAGCGCACACACACTATTAAACCCACCCACCCCCAGAACCATTGCATGTCCAGCGAGAGGCCCGTTCTGTCCGTGGGTCAAGTTTTATATGTGTTGGGTTTGGCATCCGGAGGCATCGTTTTGATGTTTGTCCTGCGGTGAACTCGCATAGAAACACTTCCCCATTTTATATTTCTTCATAAACGTGGGGGGGGGGGGGTGTGGTGGAGACGGGGACGGAGGAGAAAGATTTTCTTTTTTACGGGGTCTACAGCGAGGCTTGAGAATGCCAAGCAAACAATACGGCAACACATTAGGACAATTAGCCAGGTTGGACTTGCTGAACTTTTATGACGCAAATGGTCTACGTAAAGCGTCGCTTTATATCCGCAGTAGTGTGTGTGCGGTGTGGATTTATTTTGAAGCAGCATTTTGCTTGCACACATTATAAAATAACATATATTATAAAATAAAATAAAGAAAGTGTTGCAACTACTTTGGATGACAGTGAAAGCTAGCTGACATATACAGTAACTATAGCTCGCTGAAAACAACCAAAACATTTACTTGTTTTCCTTATCATGTGTTCATCTGTATGTTTTATTGTATTTATTTTATTTATCCTTTATTTAATGATTTATTTTAGTTTTTAAATGGACCTCACACTAAAATATTCTTCCTAATATCTCCACCCTGGTTGGCCCATTCCGAAATTCCCACAAGGCCAGTAAGAGGGATTCTGATTGGCCGATGCACGGGTCTCTATCCCCTCAGGAGAGGCTACGGTATCCCCAAGGTTTTTCAGTTTGGTTAGCGTGTGACCACACAAGAGTCAACACCGCGGGGCCCTGAGCTCGCTCTCCCTCCTCTTCTCTGCAACCTTCACTGCAACCTTCACCGCTCGCCGCCCGGGGGAATTCAGGAAACGGCGAGAGAGTTTACTTTGTGTTCCTTCCTGTCTGTTCTCAGCACCTTGCGTTCACCTCACCTCAGAGCCGGGCGACGGACGCTAGCTCGCTCGGTCAGACGATCGGGCAGGACTTTTCTTCTTCGTTCTCCTCGCTTTTTTTTTTCCCCACACAGGTAATGCGGGTAATGAGTTGCACTGCACTGCTCAGCCGCACACACCTGTGGTGTGGTGGCTCCATGTGAGTTCATTAGCGCTTAATGAAATGCACAAGTGTAAAGTGGAAGGATATATAAACCACATCCATCGTTATTTTAAGTAACTGTTGATAATCCAGGGGGAATGTCAATTACCTGATTATTGTTGCATCAAATTTGCCAGGTCAATGCTGCTTGCATTCAGTCAAAAAACACACATTTTATTTAGTGTTGTTCATTATTATTAAGTCGATTATTCAGTCAGTATTTCACATTTCCAGGAAGTTGCCAAAGAATAGCGATTACGTCGTCCAGCCCCGGAAAAAATCTGGAGTGAATCGATACGAATCGAAGCGCTGACATCGGAAGACATCTAATCTCGATTCCTGCATTTCTTAGAAAGCTGGAAGAATCCGAGAGGGCGTAAAAAAAAACATAACAGGAGTCATGTGTAATGCTTCCTGCTAACTCTTTCCACATGTCGGTATACCAGCCGCCCCGGCGTTGAACATGACGTTACGCTCCCGCTCCCAGGCCCGGTCCCAGACCCAGGCCCAGTCCCAGACCCAGCCCCTTGTCCCAGTCCCGCGGGCCACCCTGCCCTTCCTCCACCCCTCCATCACGCGCCACCATTACTGTCAGCTGGCCGCTCCTCAACGCCCAGTGAAACATCCCAGAACAAACCTCTTCTGTCCTTTCATCTGATGGTGGTCCATTCCCTCACCCTCACACTCAACCTCACCCATCACCCATCACCCTCCCCCTCACCTGCCAGCACCCTCTGCAGCGGCCAGGGCAGGCAGGGCAGGGCCCGTGTCGCTTTCACACCTTTCTGTTTTCCTAGCGGGCCCTGGCGTTCCCGGCGTTCCCGGCGACCGGGGGGCCCCCGTTGACTCGGCACTCGGAAAGTGTTGGCGGTGTCATTAACAACAGT